>VZTO01007002.1:0-22736 GCA_013400615.1 Syrrhaptes paradoxus
ACTCAAACCCCTCATCCAGGTCAAATCTCCTCATCCAGGTCAACTTCTTATCACAGTTGATTTGATCTGCAAGCCAGCAATAGGAATAACCAACCTTACCCACAATTAAGACAGCCCAAAAGCACTACAAAATTAAAGCCAAAGTGTACCTTTACACAGGAAGGGACACTGCACCACATTACCAAAAAAAAAAAAAAAAAAAAAGAAATCAAACATTGTTCTGGGCATTACTAGAAGCTTGTTCAGCTTTCTGAGTTAGAGCAGGATAACCTAACACCCCTGTGGAATAGCATGAGGTAAGTTTAATGTTTGCCAATTGACTGTAATCCTAAAGGGGGCAACAATCAACACTTTTAAGTTGAAGTGAAGGAAAGTGCAGCCATTACTTCTACAGTAAATGCCTGCATCTTTTCTGTCCAAGTTAGATAACAACATCCATACCCACAAAGGACTTCTCAAATTAGTACATTTCACATACCTCCAGTGAAGCAAGGGAAAGAGAGATAATGAAAAATTGTCCAGTATCTTATAAATATGGCTAAATAACAGTATGGTAATTGTATAGGTCACCAAACACTAAAATTAGTAAAGTCCAAAAGCCTCAAAATCAGGAACATGAGGAAAAAATGTTTCACATGCACCAAAATATTCAAGTTACCAACCAACAAACACTAAAAATCCACAAGTACTTCTCAATAAGCCAGAAAACATGTTCTATGCCTTACATCAGTATATAATAAACATTTAATTTAAAAAAATCTAGGAAGATTTCAATAAAAACAAAATTACGTTTTAGGTATTACTAAAATTTAAGTATCACTAGCAGGATTCATTAGGCACCCCAATAAGCTTTCTAAATTGGGGCTAAAAGCCACTGTTCCCAGCTAACATTGTCTGTTCAACTATTAATCTATTAATTTAAATTGTATTCTTCTAGAGTGAAACACAAAAGCTGTAAAAGTATTAGCACACATACATTCACAGAATCTACTGTCAGTGTTTCCTAGAAAGAGTTTCTAGGTTCATAATCAAATTAAACAGTTCTAAAACACTAAGACTCAATCATCAGCCTGGAACTACAGGCAAGCCCTCCACCACACAACAGTTCCCAGAGAATAAAAAAAACTTCAAACATTTTGATTAAGAAAGATTCTTAAAATCCCAACACACAGAAATGCAATAAATTAAAGCTCTGAATCCAAAACAAATGTGAGGTCTTCACTACTTCTGTATCTCTTCTCAAACACGTGAGAACAATTAAACTCCCAATTCAAAATAATTCAAACCACATTTGTCTGTTCTGAAAGTACAGTATGGCTTTCTATCCCTTTCATATAATCTAAACAAAAACTCACATGAATACCTGACATTTTATGTGACAAATCATTAGTATGGCATGGAGTTTGCGCAGCACATTATGACATAACATAGTTCTCAAATAAAAAACTTGCAAATTATCATACATTTCCTCAGGTCTTGAGTTCTGCAAGATGCAGACCATTGCACAGAAATTTAAAGCAAAACTTAGGAGAAAATATGCTCTAAAATATACTTCTTTCTCATTATTCTTCCCCCTATTTTTAGATCTAAATCCTTCAGCCTAAAGGTAGCTAATTATTAGCAATAAGTAGTCCAAGAAAAGCATTTACTATATTTGGACTAAAGTAATCCTTTCTCCATCACAGCCAAACAGATTGCCTTCACAGCAATCACCAGAAACTTTGTTTTGCAGTCTGGAAAACTAAAATAGTGAGGCCAATCACCAGAAGTGGTGGTTCAGAGTTGTCAGACTTTTGAATATTATGGCTTAGGGGAAAAAACAAAAAAACAAAAAAACAAAAAAAACCCCAACAAACTAAAACCACCACCACAAAAAAACTCTAAACCCTCCTTTTAACCAAGAAAGTTGGAAACCAGAGAACATCATCCACTGTGTCTGTCTCCAGTCTTCTGTCTTCAACAGGCTTGGAGAAAAAGGAAGAGCCCAGCTCTCTCTCTGTTCCTCTCTCCCAAAAGTATCACTCTCCAACCTAAAGTGGAAGAATTCTTGAAAAGATCATTGTTGGTAAGTTCCCTAACCATAAAATTCAACTACTCCTCCTTTCAACAGTCCTGTAAACTCCAGGTAAACTCCAAGAAGTTTGATAGAAAATTATTAGTTGACTACACACCTTGTCTCCCAAATGAGGAAGTGTTAGATAAAAAGTGTCAGTAACATTGTTCCCTTAATCAATGCCTGAGAATTGCAGGCCATCCTATAGAAGGGGAACTTGACAGTTACAGAGCCATATGCTGAAAGTAGCTGTTCTGGTGACAAGAGCTCGAAGACATGCTGTAAAATCTGTTGATATCTTAGAAAGCTCATTATGTTGATCATAGGAGCAATGTAAACACTATTGTCTACTCAAGTGATCTTAGATAACTTCTGTCAGAATAGACGGGCCTTCAGTTTGTTGTTGGTGGTAATGGTAGAGTTTTTTATGTTTGGGGTTTTTTAAGCCATAATCAGCACAAAGCACCTTGGAACAAAATCTTTAAAGTAGCTGTGCACAGATGTACCTTCTCAGAGAAAGCACTCTTCCTCAGTGACAAGTTATTCTAGACTGAATCCGGCATAAAATTTAGATAGGTATTTTTTGCAGCTCAAAGGCTGCCCACAACATTTTTCTCTTCCCACAGCAACTGACATTTCAATTCCTCTCAACACCCAATTCATCTTTTACGTTCATGCACCTAAGGGCTACTTGCCTGGAAAGCACATAGAACTTGAAGAGCAATTTTTACATAGAACTAAATGCAACTCTGTTGACATAAGCTTGCTCGCATCCACACAGTGTCTGAGCACTCACAAACTTCTGCCCTATCATCACACTAAAGTTACAGGTTAATATTACTACGAAGCCAAGCTAACACCAAACAGAAGACAACCACTTCAGTCACATGTTGCCCCTCATTAGGATTCACCAAATACTTCAGGAAATTAAATCTCTTCTGGGAGTAAAGGAACAACTACTTTTCTGTAGTTTTGTGCTGATCTTCAGGACCAGGCAAGAACTGACATGTCACTGGTGGGTTAAAGGAAGGAGCAAGCCAATAAATAGCTCTAACTGTACCATCAGACCACTCCCTAGAATCAGGGCCCAAGCTAGCACAAAGCAGCCAGTATCCTCTTCTGTGAACCTACATAGGCTGAACGGATATAGATGGTCTCTTCTAAAGAGGCAAGCCTGAGCACTCCTGCCTGATCTACTCAGTTTATGGCAGGAAAAGAAGAACCGCCAAACAGCAATGAAATATTCCTTTTTTTTTTTTCCTTTTGTGACAAACTTCACACAGTGCTGTAGCAGAAACTCTTTCATTGTTTATATATTTACTCCTTATATTTATGTCTCCATAACAAGACCTTTTCTGCACTTCACTAAACACTCATCTTAGTGGCAATCCACCTCTTTTTTTGCCCTTCCCTCCTCCTATTATTTTCATAGAATCATAGAACAGTTTGGTTTGGAAGATGACCTAGTCCAGTCCCCCACCATGGGCAGGGACACCTTTCACTAAATCAGGTTGCTCAAAGGTCCACCTGACCTTACCTTAAACACTTTAATTGCATATACATCATATGTCACATTGGATCTACATCACATTACCATAATGTGGAATGTGCAAACTACAAAATGCATGTCTGGCCATAAGGACTAGCTTTCGGTTTAGGATTTTTTTAAAACTCCAGTTACCTTTAACAACCAAATATCAGCTGAAATTCCTATACTATACTTGCAGGCTCTTAGAGAACCTGCCATTTTGTCCTTTATATAAATAAAGGAGACAGAAAACAATTTATCTTTTTACTTCTGAACTCCTGCTGTTAATCTAGAAGACTTACTGACTAGACAATAATAAAGTATCAGTAAAATCAACCTTAGAAGTGTACATTTTCAATAGTACCTCTGGAACTCACACTAATGAAGAGGTGCAATAGATGCTCAGGAGAGGCTACTGTTTGTGAAGCTATTGCAACACATACATTTAAACAACTGACAGCAGTGCTTGAAGCACAAGGAACAAGGGGTAACATCCGGAGGGAATGCACATTTCAATGCCTTTTGTCATCATGTACATAACGCACAAAATTACAGCCACAAATTACAGAACATGAAGGGCATGAACATCCTCCACACCTTTAACTATCAACATTCCAGTCCATGAATAAAATTCATGAGCATACAACTCTTCCTCAACTCAGATGCACATTCCCCTTCTTGTGTAAACGAAATGTAACATCACAAGAAGAAAAAGGGAACTATGTTTCATAAGAGGCAAGCCCATTGACCACACATACAGTTACCAACAAACTGCACCTCCTCTGCCTTTCTCATGACGGTTTGGCTTCTTCCAAATGATGAGAGGTGACGAGTGGTGTTCCGCAGCAGTCAGTATTGGCACCTTCGAGTGCACCCTCAGCAAGTTTGCTGATGACACCAAGCTGTGTGGTGTGGTGGACACGATGGAGGGAAGGGATGCCATCCAGAGGGACCTTGACACGCTGGAGAGGTGGGCCAATGCAAACCTCATGAAATTCAACAAGGCCAAGTGCAAGGTCCTGCACATGGGTCAAGGCAATCCCAAGCACAAATACAGGCTGGGCAGAGAGTCGATAGAGAGCAGCCCTGAGGAGAAGAACTTGGTGGTACTGGTGATGAGAAGCTCAACAGGAGCTGGCAATGTGTGCTTCCAGCTCAGAAAGCCAACCGTATCCTGGGCTGCATCAAGAGAAGCATTAGCAGCAGGTCAAAGGAGGTGATTCTCCCCCTCTACTCTGCTCTCGTGAGACCCCAGCTGGAGTACTGTGTTCAGATGGGGGGCCCCCAACATAAAAAAGACATGGACCTGTTGGAGAGTCCAGAGGAGAGCCACGAAGACAGTCAGAGGGTTGGAGCACCTCCATGTGAGGACAGTCTGAGAGAGTTGGGGTTGTTCAGCCTGGAGAAAAGAAGGCTCCAAGGAGACCTAACAGCGGCCTTCCAGTACCTAAAGGGGGCCTACAGGAGAGATGTGGAGGCACTCTTTATCAGGGAATGTGGTGACAGAACAATGGGTAATGGTTATAAGTTGAAAGAGGATAGATTTATATTAGATATTAGGAAGAAATTTTTCACTGTGAGGGTGGCGAGACACTGGAACAGGTTGCCCAGGGATGTTGTGGATGCCCCATCCCTGGAGGTGTTCAAGGCGAGGCTGGATGGGGCTTTGAGCAACCTGGTCTAGTGGAAGGCATCCCTGCCCATGGCAGGGGGGTTGGAACTCAGTCTTTAAGGTCCTGTCCAACCCTAACCATTCTGTGATTCTATGATATCTTACAATGCTGCCGGTATGTTTGTTTTATTGGCCAGACTTCTCTTCATGATAAATTGAGCTACTTTTCCCAACCAATTTAAATAAAAGCTCTATTTCCTCTCCAAATATTCAAAGTCAAGGCAGCTCACCTTCTAGCAAACCCCCCCCATACTTTTGAATGAAAAAAAAAAATGTAATTTGTGCCTTCTCATAAGAACAATTTCAGCCAACATCCAAATAAATTTTATATTATTCCTGTATTTGTCTGTTCAAATTATGGACATTCTGTTCACTTTGATACATCAGTCTGATGGGGAGATTTACCCTTCAATTTTTCAATTATTATACAGTCCATGACAAGCAACAGTGAAAACGATGTTTGGTTTCTTAAAAGTAAACCTGGTCATGAGGCAACTCTTGGAAGTCTTCAGGTTTCTGAATGAGTGCCACTGGCTCTGCATTTGCCTGGGGCTGGTTAAACCTTTCCACCCTGGCTAGGTTGTCATCAAAGGCTTTCAAAGACCAGGACAGCAGAAAATAGGCGTATCCCAAAATGACTCCTGGCATTTCAACACTTCGTAGCTCTGACAGGGAGAAAAAGAATGTCCTCACTTGCAGCTTTCATATAGTCCCATGCACAATAATATTCAAGAATATGCAACTTTCCCAAACATGAATGCAATGAATCACCTTGCCTTCTTCCACAGTCAGCATTCACATGGATAGCTACTGCTTCCTACTAAAATACTCAAACCAGGTAAAGAACACGGACACAATTCAGAATCTGCATCTGCTGTTTACCTTTTCTGCTGCCAAATAAGCTTTCTGTATTCATTCACATGAATGACAACATTCACATACCCTCACAGCAACCACTTTCAAGAAAGTGGTGTTGGACCAACCTCACCATCACCCTCAATTCTAGTTCCAGATATCTATTCTTATGATCGCATAGTATTTGAAAAAATAATCTTTTGCAGTTTGGGTACTCAAAACACAAGAAAAATATTGCTCTAAATGGAACAAACCACGGAGAAAAATGCTCTCAAATTTAAGAAGTGGGTATTCAGTGCTACATTTATTTGGTGCCTGGGATTCTGACCTGTATCAGAGAATGGCTCCAGAGTTTTTCATCTTGCTATTTTACCTCCCTAAAGCCAAAGGCTTAGAACACAGAAACTGCTGAAAAAAACATCCTTCCAATTTGCATTTCTTTCCTTGTCCAGTTTTAATTTATTTGAGCTAACACCACTTATTCAAACTCCTGAGTTTTGTTCCCACCATAATGTATTTATACAGAACAATTACAATCTCTCCCACACATCATATTTTGCTAAGAACAACATTTTGTTTTATATACAAAGCTATCTTTTGAAACACTGTAGCTGCTAGTTTGAGTTATGAAATAAAGGTCGTCTGAACATCATACAGAAATCCAAACAGTCTTACTAGGCTCTCTTATAACAGCTTTTCCACTGTCCCTCCCTACAAAAAAGTAGGTGATGGAATTATCTGAAAAACCAACGTGCATTTTCTCTCACCCACATCTCACCAGTGGCTGAGTTACCGGGGAATAAATTATTATAGGTTTTTCCTATCTTCTGAGATTTCCAACTGGGAAGATCCCAAACTGTGACAATAAGGATTATCTTTTAATCATTCAAAACTGAAACATACCTTTTAAAATTTCATATAATTTCAATTTTTCTAGTATGTCGGTACTACACATGGACCCTGCTCAAGACTGACAATGTCTTCTGCATAAGGCACCACCAATCAGCTTGGATATGAATCCATTAATCCTAAAATACACCATTTCCATTTAAACTACAAATGCAGATTAAGTACAACCATTTGAAAAGCATACTGTAAAAGGAAAATAGCGACTAATGTCTTACCTTGTCCTAAGAGCCACCCAAGCAGCATCAATGTCAGCATACAGATTCTTCTCTGTTGGCTTCCCAGAACTTGCACCATATCCAGAATAATCATATGAGAATATGTTGCAATTAATCCGTGAACCCAGTCCTATGTAAAAGCTGCTCATCTGACCCAAGTCGACAGCATTTCCATGTGAGAAGAGCAAAGTATACTTGGCGTTAGGCGAGCAACGCACAAACATACAGGCAATCCTGTTACCTTTACTTGTTCTAGTCATGAAGCACTCAATGGCATCTTTTTCTCTGGAAGAATATTGCCAGTCTGCTCGCTCTGAGAGATGTAAAGTCCAGCGACTACCACTCTCATCACACATCAGTGTGTATGTGGGATCAGGGGGTAAGAATGCCAGTTTGGAGGCAATTTTCCCTGGGCACGGTGGACAACAGAACAGGCAACACAGTTCACTAAAGGAAAGATTATTCATCTTCTAGTCTGAAACAGGAAAAGAGAATGCTGTAAGTTTCTAGTTACAGTCCTATATAAAAAAAGAAAAAATAAAAACTCATGGAAACTGTAAAAGCCTCTCTAGAAAATAATACATAATTGTAGTGGAAACATATAACAAAACATAGAATTAAATATATATGTACATTTCTATACAATTGATTACTTAATATTATTAGCTACTTTAGAATGACCATATGAAAGAAGAGTGATAACACTAAAGCCTTACCAGGTATTAAAACTAAAATGTAATTACCCAGGCAAAGAACAAGCATGAGTTCTGGAGTTTCTCTGGAGGAAATGAAGTCCTTCATTTAAACCATTAAGAGAAGTGTTCATCCCATTGACAAATACACAGGTTACAAAGAACAGTTGAAATATGTTACAGTGTTCGCAGGATACTAAGGCTATGCAGATCTATGCAGCCAAAAATCACTACAGCATTTCCTAAATATAGAGAATATGTATTGTATTCATGAGTTATGGGGTCCTTCAAGTAGTATCAGCAGTATGGAAGGTACATGAAGGTCAAAACTTAGAAGGCAAACCAAGATGATCCTGCTGGCTTAGCAAACACTGTAGACCATCAGTACACTAAAATCCAGCTATTAACTCTTCCTTGTTCCAGATACTGGCTGATATAAATATTTCCAAACCCTTCAAAAAATTATTAGCTACAGTTTCCTGTATTACACCCAGGAATTGGGATTATATTAATGATATGACTATTTTCAGTCCATGTTTTAACAAAAACATTCCAAACCAAATGCTCTATCACAGTTATTTGGCAAATGAGTATAATCTGTTATCAGTTCAAAGCACTGGTTAACACAGTGGGGGAGAAAAGTAAACGCACAGACATCTAAAGCAAGTTAGGTAAAGACACAGTTGTCCTGAAAAGCAGGTGTTGTATCCTCTTAATTTACACCAAGGAGAAGGGAGGGGGGAAAAAACATCCTTTGGTATGACAATACTTTTTCTCAGAGGTAGGAAGAACAATGAAATCTGCCAAGAGCCATGCTGGAAACCAGTACACATAATTATTTACACTACTTCCGTTGTGTTAAGGCATCTGACACTTAATTCCAACTTAAACAACTTTTCCATTCTAAATCTATCTACAGATCTCAAGCTCAGTTCCTGCTAGGCCACTGCACTTATATTTTCATGTACCAGCTTTGACCACTAGATCCAAGTTTACAAATGTGAACAAGCCAACCTGATGTCCAGAGTCACATGTAATTTCTGAAATACTTGGGTAATCCAATAATAAAATCCTACTGCTAACTATAATATTTGGCGATATATAGATCATATTTCAAAGTCTGTCCTCTTACTTGTATACAAGCATAGTGTTCACGCCTGTATAAATTTCTCTTTAGAAAAGCTTCAAGGACACTGCTGTAAGAACTGTTGAAAACAGATCACAGAACAACTACCCGTATTCTGGATGCATGAATGGTCTCCTACCTGTGTTAGAGTCTGCATACAGTTTTACATAGAGAGTACTTGCAGAGTAGTAAACGCAGTCAGTCACAGCAAGACAGTCCAATAAATAGCAAAAGCATTCTTGGAATACTACTCCTCTTTGTAGGGCACAAACCCCCAGTTTTTTGCCAAGACTGCTACAGCCAAGTGCCCTCATCCCGAGTCTCTAGTTTTCTTCAAAATAAAGATTCTTAGATATGGGTGACCAACACTACCAATTCAGAGGAGATGGCAGGAAGGGTGTACTGACCACTTCCCACAAAAAGGTAGATTGTCTCTTAAATTAAGATCCTGAATAAATGATCACATTTCTGCCAGCTAAAGAAAGACCAATGTCATGTATTTATGTAATCAGCATAAGTAGTCACTCAAATTTGGAATACCTCATCTGCTCCCTGTCAGATGAGATTATCTGGACATTAATTTTAACCTGCAAGTCAGGACAAGAAGTGCAAGAGGTCTATGGAAGGGCTCTAGGTATTGGCAAAAGTCTTGGGCTGCCTTACGCACAGGAAAAACTCTATTTTTTTTCCTTCTCTATTTCTCTTACAGCTGTGAGCACCAAAGGAGCCACTTCTTTCACTCCTACTTATAAAGTTCATGTTCACAGCCCACAGAAACTGCTGGGATGCCTCAACAAGCTTTTTTTGCAAAAGTGCAGTATTCAACCACACTTTTATTTCTATCAGAGACTATTATATTGATCTGTTCCAGGGAAGTTTTCCCACCTTTTCAGAAAAGCTCTAGTATCTAGCTTTGACCTGCAATTTATTCTGTGTGAGGAAGAAAAAGTAATGTTATTTTATGTGAAGAGTTTAGAAGAATATGTACCTCCAAAAATGAGGTATAAATAGCCTGGTCTGCCCAAGAACAGCAGATCGCACTTTACTCCAGCACACAACAGCAGCTACAGAATTTCTTACCTGCTTCCCGATGCACTTGTCAGAAATAATTAAAACAGGAGTTTACATTATTTATAACCATAAACAGCCTGACTATACAAATATTATCTCACTCAGAAAATATTTGCTATTTCTCAAAGTCATTTCAGAAGACTGGAAGCTGGCCTGTGGAATTCACACACAGGGCAGTACTGCAGTTACCACAGTTAATCAACTGAGGTGGTATTGTGCCCCAACATAGCTTAAATGTGCTAAAATTTGGCTGTTGCCACATGGGGCAAATGACTTATGCTGAAGTCTATGGCTAAAGTATTATTTCTTCCCTATACTATACTGTTTTGTAGACTTTATATAATGTCAATTTAATTCAGTGGAAACTCTGGATTCTGAAACTAAAGATTCCGATTCCAGAGTTGTTCTCCATCTAAATCATGGCTAGCAACAACTTTTTTTTTTTTTTATAAGTTTTTTTAAACTTCATGCAGAAGACCCAAGAAAAACAGCAGATCCCTAGTATCACTAACCAAACAAATCAGACACAAAACACCTACTGAACTTCCTCAGCAGAATACCTTCAACTAAATGCAAACAATGTTTCCATTATACTGGAACTGGTTTGTCATTCATTGTATTCACATGAGTGTGTTCTTAACCTCCGGATCTGGAATGGAACCAGGATATGAGAGAGTCCCCAGGGTGTGTAGAGTAATTCTGATATCACTGTTTAAAAGTTCAACCGAATAAGCACTTCAGCCTAGTAGTATTCATCGGATGTCACGATTTTAGTCCAACTAAACAGGCATTATCTTCCCTCAAAAGGTATACTGCTCAAATACTTCAATGAGGGATTAAATTTAGTGTTACCCCCTCAATAGTTTAATGTTCTAATGTTAGAAAACATGTAACATGATTTCCTAATTATTCCGCCAGAAATTATTGCACTAGAAATTAAAAGAAAAGTCACAAAACCCCGCTCATTTAGCATCTCCCAGCCCTGGTAAAAGCTTTGGAGATCAACAGTCCTAAGAGACTAAGTATTGTATTAAGCCTAAAATATAATTTATGGAAAGTCAAAAAGGCATCACAAGTAAAGTTGCATTAAAAATCACTCTAATAACAAATGTGCTTTGATACATGCTCTATCTGAACTCTCGCTGAAACTAGGACAAAACCTACACTGACAACAAATTACCTTAAGCCTACAGTTCCGCAAGTACAAATGAGTAACTTTAATGGGACTTGTTTGCCTAAGATATGTTGTGAATACTTAAGTTACAGCCAAACACCTTCTGAGAATGTATGATGTAAATCTCTGTGCTCATTACAATAGCATTGTCATACACAGAGACCAACACATCCCAACAATATAACAATTTCACCCTCTGTTTGCCATTTCAGTTCTAATAAAGAAGCTAGTGCTGTTCTGCAAACACAGTCCCTAATGCTTGTAAAATTACTAACAACAAAAACAATATAATAAGGGAAATATATATCTCCTTTAAAATTATACTGCATTTTTCATATAAATTAAGTAGGAAAATTCTGCGGAATAAATTGTGAAAAACAAACATCTACTATTGCCCCAAGGCTAAGAACTAAAACAGACCCAAGTAGCATCACACACCCCTTCTGGGATAGCTTTTAAAAGGAAGGCAAGATAATTTCATCAAATTTATCTCCTTAACTCTCTCATGAATAAAAAAGTAACATAGAAAATGACAAATGTAAAACTGCCCACAGGCAGTAAATTCAATCCATTCTTCAGCAACTAACATTTTAATTAAGGCTGACAGAAGAGGAGGCAAAAAGTCTATCTAATCTGAAAGAACACCTCAAATATTTATCTTGTGATTCCTAGGATAACACAAAAGTAGCTCTTTCATACAAGCAATTATTCCTCCCTCCGCAAATAATAACAAGAGAGTGGCTCCTATTAGTCACATTTTTGATAACCTCACTACGTATTAGCCTCAAAAGCCCAACCCTTGCAAATACATCTACAAATCTTACATTTACATTAAATATAAATTATTCTAATTGTATATTTAAATTAAATTACCTATTTCACAATAACTACTCAAAGAACAAAGTCAAACTCATAAATACAGCTGCTTGTTTGTAAATTTTAGTGGTGTTCTAACTGTAACAGGCAAGATAATAAAATTGTTGGGGTTTTTTGTTGGGGTTTTTTTGTTGTTTGGGTATTGTGCTTTTTTTAATCATAATTTTTCATTATATATTGCTGAAATAAGAAATTCTTAAGTAGTTTTCCTCACCCACTCACTGAACACAATGCAATGAAAACTTGAGTTCAAGCCACTACTGAAGCACTCCTATTTATTTCAACATCTTCACTACGTTAGAAATGGAACAGAAGGGTATGAACATCGTCCGACTACTTCAACAATTAAAGCACCAAGATATTTAGTGAAAAAAAAAACAAAACCAAAAAGTGTCTGATTAATTATCATATGAAAGGTTTAAACTAACAGAATTATTAAGAAAGAATACACAGTAGGTCTGGAAAAGAACACAGAGAAAGTACATTCAGTAATGAAAAAGCCATACCAAGAAATACCATGAAGTAACTCTTTTAAGGTATTTTTCAAAGAACAAAACAACCTACATAAAAACAGAGAGGTCTGATAGGACCAAAACTTCTTTGGTTAGTTTGATTTTAAAAAAATAAACAGTTCTATGGTTCTCGCAAACTCTAGCAATATCATAAAGCGTAACTTGTATACAGAGACATTATTGTTCTTCCAGTTACTCTGTATAACCAACCCTCTAAAGATCCCATACACACAACTGCGGGGCTAAGTCGGATTACATAATATTTTGCTCGGTCTGAACAAGACCATGGAACTGCTCTGCTAAAACCACCTGCACACTGACAGGTGCTGAAGCCCCCTGTGGTATTTTAGACACATGAAGCTGGTGCTCCACTGCACCAGTTGTTCAATCACTAATAAGCTATGCTTTTAAAACCAGTTTACATTCAGATGGTACTATTTTGGTTTCTGCAGTCATGCGTTTTTCTAGCTATCTTCTGTCCAAATACTTTAAGCTTTTCAATTAATAATACCCGAGAGTGATTTTAAGCTCAGCGTCACTCCCACTATCGACAGCTGGAGCTGAAGACACACATTAAATCAGGCTCGTGAGAATGAAATGAATTCTTCAGGTGTCTGTAACTTCAAAGGGCTTCGCAGAAGTCAACACCACTGACACGGAGGCACTGTTTAGACCCGCTAAAAGGGAGAGTTTAAACAGCGTTTAAAAAGTCAGTGAGCCCGTTTCCCGAACAAAGGCGCCCTCGACAGGACCACGGGGCAGGCAGCCCGCAGCACCCGGGCCCTCTGCGGCAGGCGACAGCTCCTCCTTGGGGCTAGGGGCACCGAGGGCAGCAGCGCAGAGGCGCCCGAGCCCACAGCCTGGACGCGGGCGGGCGGGGAGCTGGGGGATACCGCCGGGTCCGACACCCCCCTTCCCGGTTCGGAAAGCCCAACCGTCGCCCCCCTCGTCGGGGAGCATCCGGTGCCCGCCGCGGCCCTTTCTCCTGCCCCACGCCACAGCCTCGGGACGGGGCCGCCAGCCGCCTGCCCCAGCAGAAGGAGACGGGCCGCGGACGGGTGAGGAAGGAAGAGAAACGGCCGGACCCGCCGAGGGGCCACCTCGCCGCCACGCCTCGGAAGCGGATCCTCGGACTGTAACTCCGCCGCCAGCGCCGAGCCGTGGCCGCCCGCGCTGCTCCCCACCACCCCCTCACCGCGCCTCGCCCCTCCCGTCTCGGCTCCGCCGCTGCCGGCGGGAGGGGAGTCCGTACCTGCGCCTGGCGCTCCGCTCGGCGGCGGCGGCGCGCGCGCGCGGCCCCGCACTTTCCCAGCCGCCGCCGCTCGAACGCCGAGCCGGCTGGGGGGAGGGGTGCCGGTTGTGCTGAGTAACACACCGCAGAGGCGGCGGCCGGCTGTCAGCGCCCGGCCGGCGCCCACAGCTCCGCAGCCGCGCTGCGCGGCCGAGAACGCGCGGCCCCCACAGAGTTGCCCTCCTCACGGCCTACGGTACCGGCGCCAGCCCTGCCTCGCTGAACGTCTGTATCGGATCCAGCGGCTGCCTGGATCGGCCAAGGGGGCGGTAGGGCGGGGCCAGCCGCCGGCTGAGGCGCACCAATGAGGGCGCAGCCCGCAGCACCACTCCAGCCACTGAGGCTCCGCCTGAACGCAGGTAGGCGGGAAGTAGCGAAAAGGCAGCAAACCGTCCTGGGTGGGGGCGTTATACAGACACCGGCTCCGGACCAATGATGAGGCGAAGGGGCGGGGCGAGGTGAGGCGAGGCCTGGAGCGGTTCCGGGGCAGGTGTCGCCGGTAGTGGCGGTTGCCCGGGGGATGAGCTCGGAGAAAGGGAACGTGTCGCGCACGCGGCCCCAGCGCTACCAGAACGCGCACGCCTTCAGGAACGACAAGTACGACACCAGCGCCCGGCGCAAGGTAGGCGGTGGGCGGCCACAGCACGGCCTGGCCTCTCCACTTCTCTCCGCTCCCGGCAGGGCGCTGGGCCGGGCCGTGCAGCTGGCTGCCTGCCCGCTGGGGGCGGCGGCGTCGCGGGCGGGGAGATACGGGAGCGACCCGTCCTGAGGCAGCGGAGGGGTTGGGGGCGGAGCGGAGGAAGGGGCTTAGTGTCCGAAGCGCAGAGAGGAGGTTCTGCGGCCTGCTGGGCACACAGGTGCCTTTGAAACCGTGGCCTGTCCCTGTGCGGTGCTCTGCCGGGAGGTCTTGAAGAGCTTCGGGGTCGCGCGAGAAACCTCTTCGTGTTGGCGGTGGAGAAACCTTTGGCCCGGGTCTGTCCGAAAGGTTCTCAGCGGTGTTAAGGGCGTAATCC
This sequence comes from Syrrhaptes paradoxus, assembly GCA_013400615.1. NCBI lineage: Eukaryota > Metazoa > Chordata > Aves > Pterocliformes > Pteroclidae > Syrrhaptes > Syrrhaptes paradoxus. The sequence goes on from VZTO01007002.1 coordinate 14,988, forward strand.
GTCACGAGCCGTTTCAGTCAGCTGTCACCTGGCCCCGTGTCTGAGACCGTTGCGTCAGCAAAGACATTGTGTGATACTTGGTTCATGTTTATGGCATGAAAGGCCCTCGTTAAGACAAAAAATTATTAAGAGAGAAACTGAAATAAAGCATTTACTTTTGTGCAGTGAGTGCAGTAAGTGAACGTTCCCTGCAGTGTTATCCGTGTGACTTCTTGAAAGGTGTTTGGTCTTCTCAAAGGTTGTGGATATGGTCTTACTTCAGACATTGTAACATTAACTCCCCGCATCATCCATATAAATATCAAGTTTCACTTTGCATACTTTTGAGACAACTTAAGACTTAAGTTTGATTTAAGCCTTTAAAAAATTCTTAAGGGGCTTTTCTGAGTTGTTAGGTAGAAAGGTGTCTTTACCTGTTCTTTTGCTACACTCATTATCATGCTTTGATATTTTCACACTATCATTACAGAATATCATTGTTGTCTTTTTTTGTTTCTAAGAAAGGAAAAGGTAATGGTTTACCCTATATTCTTGGAACATTCTCTGTGCTTGTAGATGTGGCAATGTAACAGCAGTGTGGGAGAGGATGAAGACCAAGCAATGTGCCTGAGCAGTAACAACATGGAAGTGGGATGTTGTGTCTTACAAGCTAAACGGAAAGAGATCAATAAAACAAAACACAAGATGAGCATTTTGGAAGAGGCTTGTCTGGTGCTGTTGCTGTTATGTCAATATCCCTTTAACTGAACCAGATGGGGTTGTCAAAAAGGGCTGAGAGGAGGGGAAGAAAGTCGTAAGTTAAAGCAGTGGCACCAAAGAAGAAGGTTTTGGGGTTTTTGTGGATTTTTCATTTTTTTTAGATGTTGTGGCACAGGTTCTACAAGTTGAACAGGTTGCTCTCCTGGTGCTCTTAAGCAGCACCTGTGTTATTTATTGTGTGAGTCACTGGATGATCCCTGATAGATGACTTTTCCTGTCTGGCCTCTAGACATATACACACAAAAATAGAGAGTTGGTCTATCAGATAAGTCTTCAAAGAAAAACCTGAGTTCTGACATCAGTTTTGTAACTGAAGTAATCACTTCAATACCCAGGCAGCTGTTTTTCTTCCATTTTTTTAAATATTTTGTATCATACAGAACAGGCTACACAGTACCATGCACTCAAATAAATATTTTTTTTAAGCTTTTGAATATAGCCAAGATTCACTATGGGCATTAATTGTGATATGAGACTGTGTCTTTTTCCTTTCTGTTTCAAGAAAGTTATTTCTTTTCCCTCTGTGACTTCCAGTTTATGGAGATGGCTGAACACAAGGAAGAAGCTTCTTGAGGATGATGCTTCCTGTTACAGGGTTAGATAGTGTGTGGTAAAGGGAAAGGATTTGGTTTTCTTTTGGCATACCATTGTATACAAATTCTAGTGTTAAGGGATACACAGGACTCTTTATAATGGTGACTAGGCCTGATTCTCCTATTTTGAGAAATTTGAGAAGAAGTTAGACCAACAAAGATGAAGTGGCAATTAGTGTAATCATTTAGATACAGACTATGCTGAATGACCACAGTTTTGCATCTCTGTCTTGTGTAGTCCTGAATGATCACAGAGGTTCAAGCTGTGATGAGGGAAATGAAGTAGTAGCAGTTTGATCACAGGGACTGATACAGGAGTGGGGTATTCTTCCTTTTCACTTCTCTAGCTCAGTAGATCAGAATAATGCTCAGACGGGCTGAAAGAGAGAGGGTGACTGTCCTGTAAATCACTGCTAATTTTTATTTTTTTTAGTTATTTGGCCTATCTTTGGCTACTGTTACACACTGTCCAATGCAATACTGTTTTGAAAGGCTGCAGAATGCTTTTTAGCTTGAATTTTTTATCCTGCTACCTTTGTGCACTGCCATTGGTAATGTTGAATATTAACTACAGTAGCTTCAGGTTGTACTGTGGGTGGAATTGAGGTAGTTAGTTGCAGTATTATTGCTGCTTCTGTCAGTGAAGCAGTATGTGCAGAGGAAATTGATCTAATAGTCTTTTGAATTTTCCCTGCTGGGAGTCATTATCCAGTTGTTTTGTGGGGTTTTTTTGAAAGGTTTGGTGCACTCTATCTAACACTGACCTTGGCATCCATGTTCTAATCTTAAAAGACCGTAGATCTGATTATTTGCAGAACATGCTGAAAGATCCATTTGTCTTTCCTAATGATCAGTCTCTATTACAGCGTTACTCTGGGACAGGCTAGTTGAGGTGAAACACCTTTGCAGCAAAGTACACTGCCTTTCTAATGTATTTGGGTAACTGCGTACAAAAGTGCTGGGAAAGCTTGCATTCTAGGATGAAGAAGGAGGAGCTAGGACAGGGTAAGGCACACTGTGTTGTTATGGAATCTTGGAATTTGTTTATGGGTGCATGCTTTACAGAATACGTTCCAGAACAGCTGTTTGTGGCACTCAGCTGAGGAATATACATTATATTATATGAATATACATTTTATGTAAAGTATGTTACATAAGTTAACATGGAAGCTGGCGTAGTTCTAGAGATGAAAGTAACCAGCATTCCATGGGAATATTTAGAGCTCCATTATAATAAGATTGTAAACCACAAGGTGATTCATATTTACACCCAAATGATTGATCTGTTTTTCCATTTATTTCCTCTCATTAAGTATGTCCCAGATGATAATCTGCATTTACCTGAATTTCAGAGGTTATTAACTTTGAACCTCACCTCTACCATAGTTTTGATATCAGCTACTTCTTCAGGTAGCTGTATTGATGAATAATTTGATTTGGTGGAGACACTGGTCAAGACTGTGGGGAGGCAGCAGGAACAGAAGAGGTGAATACAGAGTTTAAATGCTGAGTCAGTGGTCATGACTTGAAGCTCAGAGGGGAAATATAGACAAACCAGTAGCCAACTGGAATCTTCAGATAACAGTATTGGAGTTGGGTTAGTTTCTGTTCTTGCTGCAACATAGAGTAGCTTGGCAGTCTAAAGACCACTCTCTAGACACCCCTGTCATTCTGGGTTCAGAATTGCATTCAGGCCTGGGCTATAGCCTTTCATGGAGGGAGAAGAGGAGCAAGCATGACATCTGTTCTGGTCTGTAACTCAACTCAATGGGGGCTGACTGGCAGTGGGAGAGAGAGCATGTTCAGTTCTTTGTGAGGAAGAGGGGGGGGGAGTTGTCTGTCGGTCCTTCCAAGTGTGTGTGTTCTCTTGCAAGTTACTTGCATGTTTTCAGATGCATGATCACCAATCTGAAAAAAGCTAAGTGTCTTTATCTCCAAGATAGCCATTTGGAATTGGGCTTAGCGAAAGCTCCTGATTCCATGTACTCTGAAGTCCATAGCAACAAAACATGAAAGGGCCTTAAATGCTAGCTATATAGCTATCCATGCATACCCAGCGTTGGATGTAAGGAGGACTTTAAGGGTTCAGTTAAAATGTTAAATATACTTCCCTTTAGAAAGAGATGAGAAAATATCTGTGTAGACAATGGAATTTAAAGTAATACTGATACAATATGTGAGCAAGTGAAGCTCTTTGGGGGGCTTGACTTCTGCCTGTGAAATGTGTATTGGAACCCTGAAAAGCTTGTGTCTTGTATCACAGTTTTGTGTTTGTTAGTCTGCGTTGATCTGCTCTTAACTGCTTTGTAGTCATGCGATAGAGATCCTGTGCAGTTTTGTTTTTCTGAGAAGCAGAGTTATTCATAAATGCTGCCTTCAGCCTTATTAGTTGAAGCAGTATCACCTGTGCTCTGACAAGGAAGTTTATGGATGCCATTGACATTGCATTCATTTACAGCAGAGTAGACCACTGATGTGTGCTCAGTAGTAGGAATCTGCTTTCAATAGAGTAAATCAAAATACCCATGGGTTCACACATAATTAGAAACTTCCAAACAGACAGTGAGGCCTCATTGAAACCCCATCATTACACCTTGCTTGTGAGTGCTTTAATGCTAGCTTAAGATAGGGATTATTTTGTGTGCCAAGTTAGTAGGTGTAGTTGCATGTGTTTAATACATTCTGAACTGCTTTTGGCAGGTTGATAAATGATTTAATATTGGGTTATGCGAGCATACAGAGGATGCTGTGTTGTTAATGCAGTTGACCTGACAGTGTGTATATAATACACACATGGAATATTTTGTGACTGTATACTGCAAGACTGTGTGTCTGTATTGCATGACTGTAATTTCTTCAGAGAATATATAGACATACTGTAAGCACTGGATGAGTTGCACTTGTCCTTGAAGGGAAGTATGGCAAAACAAAACAGGAAAGAGCTATTGACTAAAACAGGGAAATGAGCTTAAAAACATAGAGAAACTGCTATGACAGAAACAAAATCTAACCTGTCAGAGTAGTTCTCATACCAAGAGTCCATTTCAGACCATAAGCAGTAGCACCTCTTTGTGTATGAAAGCTAAATACCTGTGTAAAAGCTGGGTAGAAAAATTGGAAGGGAATAATGAAGTTGACAAGCCTTGTTCAGGCCTTTGTGTAGGTGGTTGTTTTTTTTTGTACCCTTAAAGGAAAGCAAGCTATTAAATGGGCAAAAGGAAGAAAATATGAATATATAGAAATTTAAACAATATAAAGTGTATTTTAAAATTTAATATTAGTAGGAAAAGTAAGCAGCAGAAGTATTTCTTTGATTTAACTAATAAATTCCTTGTTCTGATGGAACTGAGATACCAGGAAGTGTCTCTTCCAGTTTGTTAGAAGTTAATCTCATATCTTCTTTGGTGATTTCAAAAATATGAAAAAACAGCTTATCTAAATCTTTAATTAGGGACAGCTTGCTTTGCTTCTTCAAGTCTGCGTTGCTTTTGAAAGTGATATGACACTGTTTTTTGGTCAAAGGAAATGTTGAATTTAGTGTAGAAAACCACAGTAAATTACCAATCTGTTTTAGTAATAGTAACATTTAAACATTGGGCATTTTTTCTGAGGATAATAAACTTAGAAAGCAAACACACATCAAGGTTAAACTCTGTGCAGTTTCCCTGCTTGCTTGCTTTACCTCAGTCCATCATTCTCTAATGATTTTCTAAATCAAAAGCCTGGTAGAAGGAACTGTAGAGTCATAGTGTCTTACATATTCAGATGTGCTGAGCTGATGATTAACTACACCACCCCATACTTGAAGTGCCAGTATTGAGTGAAAAATACAGGAATGCTGTATGTGTGCCTGTTAGGAGGAGGAAATTGTAAAAGCTGTCATCTTTCTTCTAGTTGTTACCTTCTGAGCAGATATTGTGTAGTTGAGTTGCTGTCTTAAGATTTATCGTGCTACAGGTGACTAGGTTGAAAAGTCCAGGCATCTTTATACCTGAATCAGGATCTTAAGTTACACATAAATGCAGTCTTCATAGCTACACTCTAATTTGGTGTGAAAAAACTCCTAGGCAGGATTTTGGTTGATGTTCTTAAGCTTTGCAGTGGATATTTAAAGTGTAACTGATCATACCAAGAAAACAAACACTTCAAATGTGACTGTGTAAATGTAATCTAAATGCACAGACTAGCTCTGGTAGAGATTCATTGCCTTCATGTAAGTAATGTGATTGTTTCTGTGCAATTGAATTACATTAACTTTATTTTACTTTAAAACTTCTTGTGTGTTACTTATTTTCTAAAGACCTTTTTCAGTGGTGAAACGATATAATATAGAGGCAGGACTAATCTTTGGGATGAGAACATCAGATAAGATACAGGTCTTTGTTGTTCAAAGAAAATGTGAAAAAGTCCCAGTAACATAGTCTTTATGCAACATGACTAGTCCCTTGGCCTTGCTATGAGGTAGTATCTTACCGCAAAGATCTGTACTGCAAGTAACATGAAAAGGTGTCTTGGGAATTTGGGATGGCGTGTGTTTCAGTTTGTCTGGTTAAAAAAAACAAAATAAAAAATAAATTAATCATCATATGATTGTTGTGTATTCTGGAGCCAGATGATAAGCATATTGTAAGGGGAAAGAGCTTTCAAAAGTCTATTAATAGTAATTATGCGTATTTTCTTGTTCCATAGCAAATGCTTCACAGAATTTGTAATAGGCTGCCTGTTTGACAGACTTTGGATTTCCTTTAGATGAGAGGTGAAAATAGTTCCTGTTTTGTTCTTCTGCCCTGTTTATGCCACATGCAGTTCTGAGCATAGCTTCTTGCATTCCAAGTGCCTTATGCATTGCTGAGCCTGTCCCTGCATCGCTTAGTAACAGGGCTTCCAACCTGCAGCCGTGATGTCAGGACATATTATTGGAAACAAGGTGCTTTTCAGCAAGGAAGCTTACTCCCTTTGGAAAGACAACCAGCTGTTTTCAGCTTAAACTATTGCATTCTTGTGACATTTATTGGATTCTACCTTAGCAATACTAAAAATAGTTGATCACAATAAAGAACACCTGGGAATAGAAATTACAGTGTTTGTGTCTTACTCCCCTCCTGCATTACTAATTAATGCAAATAAGGAGAGTGAGAGGGAGAACTGGTAAGTTCAGGATAATTTGCAGTTTATTAGAAGCTTATTCAGCCTATACTACTTGGAGCCTTACTTTGTGCTAGTCAAACACTGAAAAGAAGGCTTATCTTCAAATTCCATGAATGTTAAAAGAATGAATGCAGTCAGTGCTGACGGCAGTTTGAATTGTAAGCCCTTTAACAAATATCTGCTGAGAATTTATCAATTATTTTAATCTGATATCAGAACCACAGCTCTCTGTGTTCAATATTCAAGCATTCTGTAAAATCTTATTTCTTTCTTTTTTTTTTTTAACATGCCAAGACTAAATTTGATAATTTGAAAAAAAGTTTACTGTCTTTTAACTGAACCAGACAAACCTTTCAGTTTGCCACACCATGGGAAAACACATACTGGATGGTTGAAATTTAGTAAAAATGGAAACAATGGGGAAAAGGTCCCATAGTGTAGTCTCACTTTTAAGTAGCATTTCCTCTGCCACATACTTTTTTTGGATAGAATAAGATATTGTATTTTTAAAGCTAAGCTGGTTCTTTTGCTTAGTGCATTGCAGTACAACTTTATGGATTAGTGAGAAGCTCTTGTGGGTCATAGAAGCAGGAAATTACTTCAGAAGCTACTGTATGCATAGGATAACTTTTCAGTGTATTTGTAAAAGAATATCAAAAACTCTAATCCCAATTAATGAAGAATCTGTTCCAATTAACTCATAGGTATTCTAAGGAACTGATGTGTTTTAAGCCATGTTAATAATGGAGGCTCAGTACGGTATCCATTTTTCTGCTGTCTTAAAAAAAGCCACAATAGAATTTTTTTGGCTCTATGCATTTTTTATCGTAGAATCACAGAATGGCTACGGTTGGACAGGACCTTAAAGATCATTGAGTTCCAACCCCCCTGCCATGTGCAGGGGTGCCTTCCACTAGACCAGGTTGCTCAAAGCCTCATCCAGCCTGACCTTGATCACCTCCAGGGATGGGGCATCCACAGCTTCTCTGTGCAACCTGTTCCAGTGCCTCACCACTCTCACAGTAAAAAATTTCTTCATAACATCTAATCTAAATCTACCCTCTTTCAGCTTATAACCGTTACTCCTTGTCCTATCACTACGTTCCCTGATAAAGAGTGTTTCCCTGTACCTTTAGGTACTGGGAGGCTGCAATTAGGTCTCCTTGGAGCCTTCTTTTCTCCAGGCTGAACGACCCCAACTCTCTCAGACTGTCCTCACGTGGGAGGTGCTCCAACCCTCTGACCATTT
>VZTO01007002.1:30919-179615 GCA_013400615.1 Syrrhaptes paradoxus
CAGGTCTCACACTTTATTTTCCTTTGATTGCAGATCTAATGTAGTTTGCTCTGATATGAAAACACTTGTGTAGTGTCGCGATGCTTATGTAGTTACTCTTTGCCTGATATTCAGTTTTTTATAGGGGTTTCTTCAATGTTGATTAAGCTTTAGGAAGAACTTAATTGAATTTGCAGTAATTTATGCTTTACAGCATTCAAGATGGTTTGATTTCTTCTGTATTGTCTACTACCTATGTAAATAAAGCTGAAGACGTACTTCCTAGTTTTTAAGTGGTTTAACCTATGACAATATACTGTGCCATTTTTATTAACCGTGTAACAGCTGCACATCTGCTTTGATGTTCTACCTGTTTTGCAGTAGTGGGCACGTAAAAATTTGATTCCCAGACTACCTTCTTCAAATTAACTGTGAAGCACTTCAGCTCTGGGATTATTCCCCCCAACCACAGGGGGAAATACTGAAACTTTATCCCTTGGGTAGAGATGGCCAACTTGTGGCTGCTGTAGTTGACCTTAACTTTAAAGAAAATCTAATTGCTAAGATGTGGAGTTCCAAGACACTCAGCAGTCATTAGCCTAGAAACTGTTTGGATTTGAAGGACACCTTTATTATTTAGTACTGACAAAAACAGGCAACGGCGAAACTATTGCAGTCATGGAACAGTGAGCTCTTACTGTTTTTTTTCTTAACTGTGCAGGTGCTTGTCACTGCATATAAGGCCTTAATAAGCTTTTTCTTTTTTTATTTATTTAGATTTGTCTTTCACTTTTCTATTATATGTTAAGACAGTCTTTTATCTTTTCTAAACTATGTGTACACTTGTAATTTAATATTTAAAACATTATTTTGTAGTGATCTCTAAGGTCTGCTAATCTGCTTGGTTTCTTCTTTTTTCTGTTCCTTTTCTGTGCTGTCCTGCTGCTGTTGAAGAATTTTACTCCCTAAGATTTTTTCAGTTTTTCTGTCCCATATAGATTTTTTGCAGAGGTAGGTTTTTGCTAAGTGTTTTGTGATAAGCACTATCAGTAAACTGTTGAAAAACATTGTNCTGCAACAAATAAAAAACAAATTCAGAAGTTTAAAATTTCTAGAAGGGCAATGGGTTGTCTTGCAAGAGTCAGTGAAGCTGCAAAGCACCAAGAGGTGCTTAGTGGCAGAAAAGGAGGTTGTCTGTTGTGTTTAGAAGTGACGGGAAATTGGTCTGAAGGTCATGTTGCATTGACAGATAAGTCCTCCCAACAGGACAGCAGTGACGTCTGACTTTGTGTGACATTGCCTGTTGTCTTGCCAGTTGGCATTGATAAAGACAGAGTCAAGAAGGAATATCCCACACATGCATTGCAGATGACTGGGCGTGGGGGGTAGAGGGGAGTTAATGAGTAATCTGGAATTAGCTTCAGAAAGGGTCTCTCAGAAAGGGAAACCATGAGTGTCATCAAAAGTGCACTTGGCTTTTCAAAGTGACATACGTATGGGAAATGTTCTTTCAATTGGAAAAGTTAGGTAATGGCCTAGCCCTTTGCCCAAAGGGGAGAGGAAATCCTGACATTATAGGAAAACATGTCATGAAACTGGCAGGAGCTGTATAAAGAGAAAATAAGGGGAATGGTTCTCTTTTCAAACTGGTGACACAGCCTGTCAATACTGGTGAAGAGTAGTGCCACACAGATAAGCAAAGTGTAGCAACAAAACACAAACATTAGGGGAAGTCCTCTGAAGTCAGAATCTTTGTGTCACACAACTGGTGCTCTGTTTGGAATTCAGGTGGGCAGTTGATGAAACTTTGCTGTGAGTGAGCACAGCTGCAGTGGTGGCTGGCTGGTGTTAGTCCAGCCTCTCTGAAGACAGCTTTTGATCTTTGGCTGTAACTGTGTTTAAAAGATACCCTACTGGAAATTATTGCTGGAACTAAAACCATGTATGATGGTGATTGTGAGTCAGCTTGCAAAATGTGCTACTATAGGGAAAGGGAGTTTGTATTTTACTGAGGACAACTCTAACAGGAATAAAAGGAACAATTTTTACTTTTCTTGGTTGTTTTTTGACTGAAGTTAGAACATGGAATTAGAGTAAGGTATTATTTTTCTAAGACTTTTAAGTAAGAATTTCAAGGGAGCCTTTTGTGAAGAACTTGTTGAACCCCCTTAAGCCCTAATCTTCAGTAAAATTGTGTATAACTGAGAAAATTAAAAAAAAAAAAAAGGAAGGAGATCAAAAGTCATCAAAGAAATTTTTGAGACAATCTTTAGGGTAGTTGCACATTTAGAGTTGTTAATTGAGATTTTGAAAGTTTTCTACCTTTCAGAAAGAATAATGAATTTGTGTTTGTAAACTTCAAAAGAGGGGAACTAATAATACCACCATGCCTGCAGGATTTTGAGACGCAGTTTAAATGATCTACTGTGACTATGTGGGGATTTTGAGAATTTGACTGGACCCTGTAGGTCCTTACTGAATACATTACTGAAGAAGAGAATGGTGGATGTTAATAATGAGTCATTGTAAGAATCAAGGAAATCCAGTGATGCTGCTGACACAGTTGGATTCTTATTAACTGATTGTCCTTAGGAGTGTTACCAGTTCTCATTTAGTGTGACTCAACACTGACAGTAATTAATTAGATAATGGACGGCTGGCATGTGTAACGCAGGCATGCAAGATGATTCTTACTTCACAAGGGGAAATGCTTGTGATAGGTTTGAGCTGTCAGAACTTGACATAGTTGACAAGTTTCTGGAAAGCCAAATTCCTGTATATAAGGATTTCTTAGGACAATCTGAATTTGTTGAAGTATGAGGAGAGTTTGGTATGGACACAGTAGTGCCTCCTAGCATAATTCCTTAACAGTCTTCTCTGTTCACAGGCATCTCTGAGACACCCTATCATCAAATGTTTTGTCAGGTGATACAAAAAACATTGCCCAATGATTTTCTTCGAGTTTTGCATGGGCTGGGTGCTTCTGTTCTTTCGTTGGCTACTGATTAATCTGTGTTCCTCTAAAGCACTAAAATAACACCAGGCTGTGAAGGTTCATAGGACTGCTGCTTAATTAGAAACAAGATGGCTTGTTTTCTCCCTATAATGGGCGTGTACTTGGGTGTTGCTTTGCAAATCAAACCATTATCAAGAAAAAGAGAGGAAAATATGGCAGATAATCAAATGTGGGCAACCTTGTAACCCTCTAGCCCTACAACTATATGTGTTTTCTTTGTTCAGGACGTCTCAGAAGTAAATGGATGCTGGTAGAAAATGCAAAACTACCTCTGCTTATAGGAAGCATCAGGCTGACTTACAGAGTTGATGAGGAAAGGTTTGCAAGTAGCATGGAGAGACATTCTTAATAATCAGATGTTTAGGGAGATGGTCATGCACACTGTAAGCATCTGTTTCACTTTATTCTTCTCACTATCTTTCATCTGTTTTTCTGTTAAAAAACAGAAATGTATATGAAAAAGAAAGTATGTGCTCTGCATATGTGGTCTCATCATGTACAGTGAGTGTGTGAAGTAGGATTCCTAAACCTCAAAACAGTTGAAAATATAGCAGTATTTGAGGTGAGGTAGATTTATCTAGGGCTTGATAATACATTTTCAGACAAATCAGCTGTAAGAGACCAGAAATGAAATATTTGGCATATTTCAGGTAGCAGATTTTCTTGTTGAAGCTTCTAAAGTAGTTAAGTCACACAGGAGTTATATTTTTTTCTACTGAAGTCAGGAAGAAAACAACTATTTGTAATAGTAGGGATAGGACTCATAATTCAGTCATCTATAAAAAGCTTGAATGTGAGGATTTGAAAATGGGCTGAAGACCACATCGAACACATCAAGATTTGACCTGAATTTCAGCTATGTGTAGGATTTGTACTTTGATTTGACTTTGATACAGCTTCAGGGACCCAAGTTAAGAGGATCTGGTGTGGTGTCAGAAGTGCTTTGAAAGCAATACCCAACTGTTTTAATATTTTTCTTACAACTGCAACACAGAAGACCATGTTTTTGTACCAAAAAATATATGAATTATGCATGTTCCTGAATGGCAGCACTCATTTGAAAGCTGTTTTTGGGACAGCTTGCGTTTCCGAATCTCGAGTTTGTCATAGCTATGCTCCTTGCACATTGATTGCTGTTTCCTAAATCCTATGTGAGCAAGTGTGACATAATGTGTAAAGAGTCTGTAAAGAGTATCTGTAGGTAGCAGAAGTGAAACTTGTAGTATTTCTTAAATCAGTAATTGTTTGCCACATGTGTAACAACAGTTTTGGTTTTTTTTTGTTTTTTTCTCATAGACCTGATTCTGTCTCCTGACTATTTTGTTCCTTTTGGGGTTATTTTCTATCTTTGTCCCACACTGCACTGTAGAACTTCAGAAGCTGCTAGCTTGCATGAGAGTTGATACAGGCTCTGACATGAGCCAGCACTGTGCCCTCGTGGCCAAGAAGGCCAATGGCATCCTGGGGTGTATCAGAAGGGGGGTGGTCAGTAGGTCAAGAGAGGTTCTCCTCCCCCTCTACTCTGCCCTGGTGAGACCGCATCTGGAATATTGTGTCCAGTTCTGGGCCCCTCAGTTCAAGAAGGACAGGGAACTGCTGGAGAGAGTCCAGCGCAGAGCCACAAAGATGATGAAGGGAATGGAGCACCTCCCTTATGAGGAAAGGCTGAGGGAGCTGGGTCTCTTTAGCTTGGAAAAGAGGAGACTGAGGGGTGACCTAATTAATGTTTATAAATATGTGAAGGGTGAGTGTCAGGAGGATGGAGCCAGGCTCTTCTCTGTGACATCCAGTGATAGGACAAGGGGCAATGGGTTCAAGCTGGAACACAGGAGGTTCCACTTGAACATGAGAAAAAACTTCTTTACAGTGAGGGTGACAGAGCACTGGAACAGGCTGCCCAGAGAGGTTGTGGAGTCTCCTTCTCTGGAGACATTCAAAACCCGCCTGGATGCGTTCCTGTGCGATCTGATCTAGGTGTTCCTGCTCCGGCAGGGGGATTGGACTAGATGATCTTTCGAGGTCCCTTCCAATCCCTAACATTCTGTGATTCTGTGATTCTGTGATAGCAACTGTAGATTACTCTGGGTTATTCCCAGTAGCAGCAACAGAGTTGATGCCAGAACCATTAAAAAACCTGCTTGCTTCGAAGTAGCAATATTTGTGAAATGTATGTAAAATTAAATGAAATGAAGCCACCGTTCTTGGGGAAAAGTATAAAAGGGCCCTACAATGTTTTTTTTTTTTTTTGTTATAGTAGGGAAATGCAGAATAACCCCAAACCTTCAATTTCCAAGGAAAAATAAAACCCATAAAAGCAAACTATGTCTGTTCTTTTGGCAACAGCAGATTTACTGTTGTTTAAATGACATAGATTTTAAAAGTCTTTCTCTGGGAATGGCTAATATCTCATGCTCAAAGGATAATAACTCTTCAGTAGTGGCTCAGTGTTTCTTATAAGAAGTTTCTTAAATAGTGATGGAACCTCCCACAATCGAACAAGCTTGTACCTGCGTTATTTGGAGAAAAGCTGTAATAAATGCTATGAAACGGTAATCCTATGCTCTGAAAAAGACCATAAGGATTTTGGCATAAATGTCTAGCAAGACCAATGCTGTTATGCCAAAAACTTCCTATTTTAGGAAAGTGTTATGTGAAGGGTTAAGACACCTCCAAACTATGCAGTGACTGGAACATCAAAGGTATTGTTTTTACTTTGTTTCAGCAGAAAGTTTTCTACTCTACAGTTTTTGTATTAGTTTAGGTTGCATTTGAGGATAAATAGTGCTGACATTATGATCTCACCGCATCAAGAAAGAATTACATTTTGGATCACTGTATTCAGCTCATTGCTCCTTTCACATCCCCATGGCTGAGCTTCTCTCTAAGGTCTGTGGAGACCACAGAAAGATCATGACTGCCTAGGTTACTTCAAAAAATCACATTAGCAGCTGACTGACTGTGACCAAAAAAAAAAGGACTGTAGCGCTCACCCAACACACTTCAGAAATGCATCGTGTTGGGCATTCTTTTCCCCCCCACTCCAAGCATGCAGTGGTCCAGACCTCTCTCTACTATAGAAGCTGGAATTAAGTGTGTGCATTGTTCCCCCATGGAGCAGAGATGTTCTACGTGCTGTTGATGAGAATGCAGTGTGTGGCTCAAAAGGAAGGGTAATATATATGTGTCTAGTCTTTAAATGGAGAGAAAGGTCTGTGCCAAATATCTGAGGGTGTCAGACAGGGTGCCCAAGCCAGGTCTGTCCAAAATGCCATTTAGAGAGGAAAAGAAAAGGCAGGGGGGGCGGGGAGGAAGGAAGAAAAAGCTTTTTACAGAAATAAACACAGCACCGACCTTGTGAGTATGGAAATGCAAAAGTTCACACAGCCTGCAGCTGCCTCTCCATCTTTGCAGTCTCCAGCTGCCACTGTAATGTGCATGGTAATTAATCCAAATAATAAGCGTATAGCTTTACCATAATTAGTCTGACAACAAGTTAGTGTTTATTGCCCTCTAGCATGTTAAATGAGATTTGCAGCCATGCTCCAAAGAAGGAAATACCTTGTTGCTGTTTGAGTTCTCTTAATTTTAGATGAAAATGAAAGCAACTTAAATGAAACTTTTTAATGGACACTAACTATTCTGTAATGTACTGGTTCTCCTGGGGCCTAAATAGAAATTACCTAAAAATAATAATTAATAATTCAGATTAAGAATCCTGTTCCTGAAACTGAAGCTAGACCTTCACAGTGCCAAAATACACAGTTGTCATAATTTTACCTCTGTAATTTGATGGGCTTTTTAATTACTTTTTTTAATATTAAAGCTATATTTCCCATTAGTTACACTATTGAGCATAGCTCTGTTCTGCACAAAGCTACTGCTTTAACAACACCAGTGAGTCGTGTTATTCCACATCTGGGGCTGCTTTTCTCCTTCCTAAAAGTAAGTAGTGTTACAAGGGAGCTTGTTACTGATCTTGCGTAAACTTTATCGGTGGTTAGATTTAACATCAAAGTAGTCCACTGGGCTTCATGTTTGACTTATTTTGACCGAGGATTGGGTTTTTTTTCTAATATGTGTGTGTTTTTATTTACAGGAGTGCTTTGCTACTGTATTGTAGATAAGGGCCCCAAAGCTGTGTGGCAGTTGCTGTTCCAGAGTATACTGAATAGATCAGTTGGAGTAGATGCACAAGGTCACAGGAGCTACAAGGTCAGCAAGAGACTAGCAGCAGAACCCGAAACTCTTATATCCTACTCTGGTGCCTTCCTCATTTGATTTTGCATGTGACTTCTACACACACAATGTACAAATGAGAGGTATTAAAAAAAAACCAAAAACCAACCCAACCCGAAAAAAAGGAAGTTAGCTCTTTTTTTCACTTAATAAATGTAGAAGAAAGAAAACACTGCTGAAATAACTCCTTGTGTTCCAAAATCAGCATATTTACTTGCCAGTGACATAAGACAAATGTCTGAGCAAAGGTGCAAGCCTTTCTTGTGTTGCTTTTACTGACGTTCTCAGGTTTCTCTCTGGAAAATGCTCCTTTACAACACCAGGTGTCACTATAACAAAGTCAAAAAGTTGGCTTGGAAGTTGGCTTTGTAGTGCGAGGTGATAATCACTTCCAGCCATGTCAGGGGTCCCCACTGGGTATCTTGAAAATGCTTTGCTTTCGTGCCCCAGAGGTAGCTGGCCAGATTTTATCTCACAGGAATGCAGGTCCCCCTCATCTGTGCAGTGAGCTGCGACCTGGATGATCTGCACTTACGGCAAGCTGCTCAGGAAAGGAGCTGGAAACAGGAGTGGACACCTGAACTGGGAATTCTGCTTTTAATTTGAAGTCTGCTCTTAGGGAAAACTTAAAAGGCCATGCTTCCCAGCCTGGCCTCCACAGCTGCAGGTACAATACCATAAGTAGACAAATACTGAATTTTCAAGAGTCCGTGCTAATGTGCTCGTTCAGTACTCTGGCCCCCTGTCATGCGAATTAAAAAAACAACACTGCACTAACTACATATCAGTCACACCAATGAAAGGATTACTCATTGATACATGAAACTGAACTCGTGAATTTCCTCAGAAATCTTGGAAGGCTGGTGTAGAGTGGTTGAGAGGGAAAGAAGCCTGAAAATGAAAAATGTTACCCCCAAATGGCATTTCACCCAAAACACTTTTTTTCAGTGGCAGCTTCCTGGGAGCACCTCTGAGCTGCTAGTTGACAGGGCCTCAAAGTAGGTGTGTGTCAGGGCCAACAAAATTTTTACGCTTTTCTTGAGTAAGCTGACAACAAGAGCAGGTTGAAAAGGGTTAGTTTGTCTTCCTGTGTTGAATTCCACCTCAGTAAGCACCCTCTCATTTATTGTGGTGGGCCAGCCTTGGCTAACAGCCAAATGCTCACACAACTACTCGCTTGCTTGCTCCACTCTCCCACAGCATGGGAGAAAGTAGAAGAAAGGTGAAGAGACTTGTGGATGGAAATAATGCAGCTTAATAGAGACAGCAAAAGCTGTGCATGCAAGTGAAGCAAAGAGGAATTTGCTCACCACTTCCCATGGGCAGGCAGATGTTTAGCCACTCCCTGGAGAGCAGGGCTACATCACATGTAACAGTTACTGGAGAAGACAAACTACCAAACGTTCCCCCCCCTTCCTTCTTCTCCTTTCCCTCAGCTTTTCTTGCTGAGCACAACATCATCTGGTGTGAAGTATCCCTTTGGAGAACTCAGGTCAGCTGTCCCAGCTGTGTCCCCTCCTGCCCATCCCTGGCCTACTTTTTGGTGGGGGGCAGAGTGTGAAAGAGAGAACCTTGACTCTGTGAGCACTGTCCAGCAACAACCAAACACCGGTGTGCTGTAAACACTGGTTTGGTCACAAATGCAAAGCTCAGCAACATATGGGCTGCCATGGAGAAAGTCAACCCCACCCCAGCCAGACCCAGTACATTTGTGTTCTGAGTTTGCTTTCTGAATTGTCTTAGTGTAACAGCAGTCTTAAGCCCGAGTGCCAAAAACAAATTCTTGTAGAATTGTCAATACAGACTTTTCTAGCCATGGACTGGACAAATTTGTAAGAAAATTTGAGACCGTAGACATGGGGATCCATATGCCTCAATCTGATGAAATGATTGCCTCTCACTAAAAAAGTTAGTTTCTGTACTCAATGAAGGGAAAAATGCATGTTAATCAACTCTTTTCTTGAAAGAAAGATCTAAAGCCATATTTTTAAAGAAATCAGTGTCTTCTTCATTTGTTACGTATTTGAAGACTCTGGGAAAATACCTACAAGATGTTAGATGTTTAGGATTTGGATATTTGGAATCAAAGAGTGACATTTGAGTTTGTGGAGAGCAGGTGGTTGATCTGGTTCCTGGATCACTTCACATCAATGATGTATGTGTTCTCGAGAAGTTTGAATATGAGGGTGGTCATAAGCAGGACAAGTTACAATCATAAGTGCTTGGGAATAGAAATCTGGAAACTACTTATTGTCCAGCCTGAAAACAGAGCTCATTTTTTATTCCTTTTACAATTCATTCCATACTCTGGTGATCTCTTGGAGTTAGCCATGTGCATAAGAGCATTCAGAGAAACACCAGCATGTTGTTTTAATTAGTATTAAAGGTCTGTGTAATATTTCATAGAGCAGCACTGCATCAGATATTTGTTCTGAAAGTGCTGAAGGGTTTTCTGAGAATTATGGAATTGTTCACTTATCTTGGGTCAAATTCAGACTGTATAAAAATCAATGGGAGTTTCACTAATAAATCTAATGGTCTCTGGAGCTGGCATTTTAAAATTTGTACTGTGCTAATGGTCATTTTGACTATGAAGCCTTATGCAGTCATAGACACTTGGAACAAAACTTGCTTCTGCTGAGAAGACCTCACAGACATGTGAAGTTTCACTATAGTGTGATGACTCACAAGGGTATTTGCTCACAGATTATAACAACCTTGTTTATGCAAACTGGTTACACAGAAACTACTTTGAAAAACTGTTATATCAGTATATATTTCTGATTTTCTTGGTGGAAAGGCTATTGTTCCAGAGGAGTTCTCAGCTCTCACATGAGTTAGATTTTGGGATAAAACCCTTTCCAACCCAACAAACTGATGTTTGTTCATCCCTGAAGCAAATTCTCTTAACCAAATCTTGGGGAAGTGAAGCTGAAGGATCCATCTTCCAATGGTGTAAGATTTGTGGGCAGAGAGGAGTTGGAAAAGATGGCTACCAGCCATGCTTCTGTTTTTCCATCCTCTTCCTGGGGGTTTCCAACAGGGAGTACATCCCTTCTGTTGCTGATCAGACTACTCCACATCCCAGTGTGCTATCCAGTGACCATGATCTACACAACTCTGCCATCCACAGAGACTTGCCATCCAGACGGACCTTGACAGGCTAGAGAGGTGGGCCAATGCCAACCTCATAAAATTTAACAAGGCCAAGTGCAAGGTCCTGCACATGGGTCGAGGCAATCCCAAGCACAAATACAGGCTGGGCAGAGAATGGATAGAGAGCAGCCAGAGGAAAAGGACTTAGGAGTGCTGGTTGGTGAGAAGCTGAACATGAACCAGCAGTGTGCACTTGCAGCTCAGAAAGCCAACCGTATCCTGGGCTGCGTCAAAAGAAGCATTAGCAGCAGGTCGAAGGAGGTGATCCTCCCCCTCTACTCTGCTCTCGTGAGACCCCACCTTGAGTACTGTGTTCAGCTCTGGGGCCCCCAACCTAAAAAAGACATGGACCTGTTGGAGAGAGTCCAGAGGAGAGCCATGAAAATGGTTAGAGGGCTTGAGCACCTCCCATCTGAGGACAGGCTGAGAGAGTTGGGGCTGTTCAGCCTGGAGAAGAGAAGGCTCTGAGGAGACCTAATTGCAGCCTTCCAGTACCTAAAGGGGGCCTACAGGAGAGATGGGGAGGCACTCTGGAAACACTCTTTATCAGGGACTGTAGTGACAGGAGAAGGGGTAATGGATATAAGCTGAAAGAGGGCAAATTTAGACTAGCTATTAGAAAGAAATTTTTCACTGTGAGGGTGGTGAGGCACTGGAACAGGTTGCCCAGGGAAGCTGTGGATGCCCCATCCCTGGAGGTGTTCAAGGCCAGGCTGGATGAGGCTTTGAGCAACCTGGTCTAGTGGAGGGTGTCCCTGCCCATGGCAGGGGGGTTGGAGCTCAATGATCTTTAAGGTCTTTTCCAACCCAAGCCATTCTATGATTCTATGATTCTATGAACTTCACATTGTCACAACAATCCCTAGGTCCCTGTTAGGACACTCTCAGTGAACAAAGGCTTGACTAGTTTTTTTTGCCTCTGAGGGTATTTCATGCACTGAAAGCAAAACAGATGAAATTTAACAGCATAATTTAAATCTTCCCTAAATTCCCCAATAATGTTCTGTTGTGATCTTAAATGATTTCTGTGGTAACAGCAGAACAGTATTTCTATATTTATAACATCGCACTGAGGGTGGGCATCAGGGTCCTTCTCTGTTGAAAGGTGTTTGCAATTGAGCCATTATGGGTAAAGTCTTAAGACTTGCTTAAAACTAATGATACATTTTTTTATTGTTTTACTTTGTAGGGGAGATACTGCAGACAAAATGTTCATTTTTGTTGACAGTTTAGCTCACAAATCACTTGCCTTGACTGCATTAAAAGTGGTGACAGGATTAGCTTCACCCGGAATGTTCAGCTATCAAGAACTCTTCCTTTACATAATGGAAATCATAAAAGTGTCAGAATCAAATATCTGGTCACAATCATAACTGATAATGTCACCATGTTTGTACCATAAATTATGACGTAACAAACATTTATAATTAAAGACCAAATCAAAAGCATGAAATGAAAATGCACTTGAAAGCTCCAGCTTTCACAATTCAGATCTCATTTACTGCTAGTATTAATATTGAGTGTACAAATAAAATTATTAATATTAAATTAATGAAAAATTAATATGTATTATCACAGAGTAAATCTAATCATGTCTCATCAGGTATGCCAAGCAGGCATATTCCTAGTGCTTTCTAAAGTGGATAATGCAGTGGCCAGGTCTCTATTAAATGTTGAAAGGAGATTTTTTTCAAGGAATATTTCCATTTTACCCACAGTGATTCTTGTGTTGCAAATGGCATTGCAGCAAAGGGCACAGGCCATCACATGAGTAAACTGTATATGGAACAAAACATTGTTACCTTCATTGCATGAAGATGGAGCAAGTTGTGTTTTGTAAAGAGTTAAAGAGTTGTTAAACAACTGTTTAAGAACTGAATGTAACATAGGAAAACAATTTCTCTCTGCAATTTCTTGTTGGTTTGCATAAAATAACATGTAACAGGAGGACTTTTTCTGCTTATCAAATAGCAGACATTTGCATAGGTCATTTGCTGAATTTTTATCTAATTAAAGATAATAGACCTGGACTTACATTTTTAGCCTTGGATCCTTTTGTGCAGCTAGACCCTGCCTATTGCTTGTCTGACATGGATGATCAGATAGGAAACAGTAAAAGAAAACTATGCTTTCCTCTCTAGACTGTTTCTTGTTAAGTAAGAAAATAAATAGCAAGGTGACAAGGTTGTTTAGTAATAAATACTTTACATTTATAATGACAAGGTACCCAAACAGCATGTAAATAGGCCGGTGATGCAACTACAACGTGGAGTTTTTGCTGCTTGCACTAAAATTTTCAGGGAAGATTTATTTTTTAGATAGGTATTTCCCAGTCAATTAAGCAGCTGTTGAAGAACTGGAGTTGAAGAATTTCTGAACTTCAAGCAAAATAAAGGTGGAAGAATAATTCTCTTACAGAAATACCGGCTTTTTTCCTTCCTAATTAGGAGTGAGTTGATGAGAACTTGATAAAGTGGCCAATGCAAAAGAAAGAAAGTCCTTTCTTTGGCTGGTATAATAAACAGAAACACTGTTTTCATTAATATTCTCTTAATCATAATTTTCAGACACTAACTTCCTTACTAGCAATTTATTTCCTGATTTGAAAGACAGCTACAAGAACAAGCACATCAATGCAGAAGGCCTAGAAAACATTCCATGCACCACAAACAACTTGCTTTAAAAACTTAAATAGTCCTCTTGGCCTTGTGCAGACAATCAGCTGGAGTCTAATTTCACCTTCTGAAAAAAAAACAATTATTTTTGTGCCACCTTAAAAAAAAAAAAAAAGCCTTGACTCTGTCGATTCATTTTCTTTTGCTCCTGTTATCAGCTCCCTCTTTAACGATTGCTGTTTGCAAAGTGCAGGAACACCTTGATCAATCCCTGTGGTGTTTTACATCTAATGCAGGCCCATTCCTCTGTACAGGTGGACTGAAGTGTGGCCAACCTGGAACACAATATTGTTGCATCAGGGCAGGCCATTTTCAAGAAATAAAGAATATGTTCCCTCCCTGTTTCTGGCTTAGAACTAGAGTAGCCATGGTGACTGCAAAAGCTTAACTTCTGCACAGACTCTGAGATCGTCATCTCTCATAGATTTACTTCCTCCTTAAACCCCACCCCCTCTCAAATTTCCTTGCCAAAAAAAACTCCACTGCTTCATGATGTGATGTTAATAGCAGAGCTTCTTATAATTCATCCTCACTTCAAGCTGTAGTCATTGTATCATGCAGCAGATTATCTCTAACCTCATATCTGCATGGCAATTCTGATGGCAAACTACAAAAAATATGTCCAAACCTGTTCAAAGGACATTCCCCACATGCAAGATAAGACTTCCAAAACCATTGATGTGACTGAGGAGCCCGGGGTCTGCTGGCTCTTCCATATGTGAAGCTCACAGATGCACCCACCCACTCAAGCTGTCCAGCTCACTTCTGAAGCATGGGGTCAGCTGGTGCTCAGCTGCTTTATACCTGATTTGAGAAGTGTCTCCAGGTTCACTAGTGTGCTGGGAAGTCCAGGAGAGAAGTGGTGCCCAGAGGGAGGTAGGACAGGCAGGAGGCAGCAGAAGGAGCCCCTGGCCCAGCTGAGCCATAACGCCGCCACCACTGACAATCACCCCCAACAGCCTCTCCCCAGTAAGGGACACCAGCTCTCTTCATTTGGAGATGCATACTGGGTTTTCTTGTCCAGTAAGGAATCATGCATAACACTGACAATTAATCCCCCCAAAACCTGTTTTTCTGTACTTCTGATGTTGACAGTATGTACATCAGCACAGACTGTGCATGTTCACTCCACAAAAGAATACAGACTGATCTCATCTTTTGTCTCACTAGAAAAGCATAAAGAGTGGTATATCTCATCTATAGATGACCTTTATCACTACTACTTATGTCCATAAATGGTGGTTTCAATAAAGGGACACCTGCTAGTGAAATGCTCTGTTTAGGGGAAGTGCACTCAGATACATCTCATCATGTGGCTCTGTCTGATTAAACTGGAGCAGCAACTGTTCCACTTGGTTAGCTGGTCTAAGATCATTACGATGGCTGAGCTCAGCTGATGGGAAGAATGTTTCTTTTTTTTTTTTCCTTGCTTCTATGAATTGTATACCTCTTGGAAGTGTGAAAAAAAGGACTTCTGAATAAAATTGCTTTCATAATTAAATATACTCTTATTTTTTCAGTTGCAATTGGCTAATCTGAAAAACTCTTTTATCTTAAAAACTCTTGTTTCTGAAATGATTTTGCGAAGAAGCCTCCAGGTCTTTAATGACCTTTATTAAACAACTGTTCTGAAATATAAAAAAAAAACCTTCAGAATGAGTTTAGAGCAGAGGTACCACAGAGATTTTGTTGTATATTTATGCAACACATTTCTTAAAGCAGTTTCAATACAGCCTTTTTCAAAAAGGACAAAAATTCACTTGACTATACTTCATTGAACAAAGTCTCGGACAAAGAAGGAGCTTGCAATTTCAGTATCTGTTGGACTGTGCCTGAAAAATTGAAATTGTTTCTGAAATCCAGATTTTATTTTAAAGCTGAAACAGTGCATCTCTGTAGGGCTCTGACTGGATTAACACCAGAGGTGGACAGAGTGCCATATTACTATATTTTGGTGGAGGATGAGAAACATGGGAATGGTGCTGCTAGCTGCAAGATATTTTCCTAAAGGAGTGGTAAACCCCACGCAATACTTGCAGAATTACAGGGATTATCTGGACTGTTGATAAAAATTGTGTTTTGTTGTTCTAAGTAACAGGAACACAGCAAATTATCCTTCCTTCATTGTTGGTCAATGCAAACTGAATTTTGTAGCAGTGGAAGAAAGGATGGTGGGGATGTTAGTGTGGTTTTAGAGGTCCAAGGAGGCTTTTGGGGTCCAGTCAGGGTAAAGAATAAGACTCCTCCTCACTTCCCCGTGTGTGTAGTGAACACAGTGCTGGTTTTGGGGAGCAGGCCCATCCCCTTGACTATGCCCAAAACTGGTGTAGAGTAAAACTGGAGATGTACGAGCTGGGATAAAAATAAAGGATTTAAACTGAGCTCTGATTCTTTGGAGAACATGCCAAACCCTACCAGCCACAAAATGAGGATAATCTCTCCAAATACTTCAGCTTCCTGATGATTCACTTCTTGACCTCAGCTAAGCCTTCCCCTGAAGCACTAGTCACTGAGCTTTAACAGAATTTTAGAGAAGCCATCTGTCTGAAAAGCCATTTCCTTGTTTTGGTTTATAATGCAAACTGCTTTGGAGATGACAATGTTGTTTTATTACTTGCAATTCTCAGATACAACATAATAAATGACATACATGCCATTTAGCATTTCTGTTGTATGCTACCTGTCAAAAAGACATCTAAACCAGTTCCTGAAATTTAAAAAAATGTTAAAGTGCTTAACATTTTAAATCCCCTAGCCTGTAGGTGTTCAGTCCTTTTGTGTGGAAACTAAATACATGTTTGACTGAAGTCTTCCTGTTCCATTTGAACAAAGCTCAAGTAATTTTTGAGAAGTGTAATAACACCTATTTCTAGGAAGTAGAAACAGTATTTTTTTATTACAGTCCCCGAACTACAAAGAAGAAAATCGATATTTTAGAAAAAAAAAATAATTACACAAGTCTTTGAATTAATGAGAATGTTTTTTTCGCTGTTAATCATGCACGGCTGGTTAATGAGAAGAAACTTAACAGGATGAGTCAGAGAAAAAAGATGTGAATGCAGAAAATGTGTGCTAGATTCTGAGCACATTCTTCATGTATCTGTTCCACCCAATGTTTCATCAAACTCTTCTGAATTTAGGGTGTGGGAAATTTTGGGGGGAGGTGTTTGGTGGGACGGAGGGCTTTTATTATTTTCCTTTCTGTGGAATCTCTTGAACATCAAATAAGCTCTAAACGAGACAGAGATATATTTTTCTGAGGTTGGATCTGGATTCTTTTGAAATTCTTTTAAGTCACAGCCTTACTGCAGCCAAAACCTGTGCATGCTTTATTAATGAAATGAAAATGCTACCCTCTCTAATAGCATCAAGACCTCCTAGTGACTTTGTTCTGCTTGCCTTGCAGCTACACATCAAAAGATTGTCTGATGCAGGGCAAGAAGTTATGGATTTTGTAAGGTTTGTGTGTTTGATATAGTTGCATAAAAACAGTAGAACTAAGGCAATGATATCCAGTGTGCAACTGTTAGAAGGAATCAGATAATGGCCACCTAGCAGGTAACACCCTTCTGAAAAAACTATAGCATATATCTGGAAGAGCCACAATGGACTGATTTAGATCTAGAAAAGGAAGAAATAATTCTTTGGGCCACACCAGCCAACTTTACTTCTCTTTTCTTTCATCAGAGAGGTCTTGATCCTGCCCTCAGAGACCTAAAGCCAGTCAAGACTCTGGACATCACAGCCAGAAAAGGAGCATTAGATATGTGGTATGGTATGCATAAGGCCTGACTAATATATCTGATTAACAATTGACTTTTAGTTGCTAAAAGATCAGCTATTCATTGAACATAAATAAAAGCATGTTGAAAGTTTTGAGGTTTACCTGCTCGCATCACAGCAATCCACAGAGACCTAATAATAACAGTTGCAACACCACCAAAATGCAAATTACACAACAGGTGGTTATCTGCTATATCAGCCCATTGTTTATGTCCCCAGAACATTTTTATGCTTTAATACACCAGGGACCTGAGATAAACATTACCGCAGGGAACATCTGAGGAACAAACCTTCCTCCTACTAATAATGTCTTTTACAGCTTGCTTTATCTGCCATTACGTATTTATTTTCCACTGCTATACATGCTAATATTCATATCCTTCACAGTACTAACAGATTATAAACAGTATCTTGATTACCATAGTGACATTGTTATTACAATTTAACGTTGCGGATGGCTTTTAAAGATGCTGGTACCAGAAGTGCCAGTAATCAGTCCAATTGATCTAACTGGAGCTTTTTCTGAATAATAAGGCTGTACCTACAACTCAGCCTTGTATAGCAAACCTTCTGATTTATTAGGATTAACTTTCTCTGACTGTGCTTCCAAAAACTGAAAAAGGTCAAGTTCCCTTATGACTGGCTGGAGGCTGCTGAAGTGTGGTAGCTCATCACTCCAGCCTCTTTCAGGGACCTCACTGCAGGCCCCATCACCACCATCACAGTGCAGCCTTCAGCAAAGACCCCAGGCACTGCTGCACCCCTGCTGCAACCAGCATAATGTCCTTCTCAGATGCCTCTGTTCTCTGTGCCCTGGGAGCTGGTGCAGCATTCTGCTGAAAATCTTTTTTATGGGAAAGAATACTCATATACAAGTCAAAAAATTCTTTTTAGGGTGATGGAAATCTTAGAAGTCTAATTCAAGAATCTTTAGTGGTCTAGATCTAATCATTATGGAAAGTGAAAGAATAATACAGCAGTTGAATTACTTCTGTATGGAAAAGTCTCAGTTATAATAAAATTAAAATGAAAACATACACATTCTGTGGTTTCTACCTCCTTTTTCCTGGTATTATACTCACTTTTCCACTGCTCCCCCGCATCTTAAAGTCAATAGCTTTGCACTCCTAGAGTTAACAACACCAGAAGTTGTCAGCCCCCTGAGCTTTTTGGGAGGAAAATTACACTGATGTTGCTGGTTTCTTCTTTCTCTCCCCAGGATTCACTTGAGGTCACTTGCATACACTTGCTAATGTGCTTTTATTTACATCTTCATCTTTCTTCTGTGGTCTGTAGCACCATGCCAGATCCAGATTTACTATATATGGTGCCCTCTAGATATGTTGCCATTTATTTGTTCTCTTTTTATGTCTAAAACCAGTCCTGGCCAGCTCTGGGACTGCATTTCTTTACCTGATCACAGGAGAGCTGTTCAGAGGTGTGGGGTCTCTCTGCAGCACCAAGCCTGTGCCCCATCTCTTTTCACCCCATGCCTGTACTCCTCTGTGCCATACTGTGCATCTCTGCTTCTCAAGGCCTCTGCTGTTGCACCAGACTTGGGTTTCTCTGCACTGTCTCCTTGTGTCAGAGGTGTAAATATCCCATTCTGCATAGAATAACTGTTCATTACTGCTACCTATATAAAAATCTCATTGTACCACATACAAGTAAAACAGGTTGATCATCAGCACGTGGTCAGTCAGAAAAATTGCCTTCATATCTAAGCCAAGTGAAACAAACCTGCAAATCAAAATAAGTTCAGACAGAAGTCTGACAAGCTTCAGTCCAAAGACCTTGCAATTTCAGTACAAAGCATAAGGCCTGTAACTGGCAATGTCAATGCTGTGTTGCAAGGTTACATGGTGTGACAACTCTGCAACTCTGTTGCCTGCTCTGAGCAACTGCTGAAAGACCCCATTTCTGCCATCTCTACCCTAAACAAGCCTAATGCCAATTGCTGTTAGACCATCCTCATTCCTAAAACTCTGAAATTGGAAAAAAATGACTTTTTGCTTGGTGTGCAAGAAGCAGGAGTGGTACATGGCTATCTGGATACAGCAGGTCTGGATCAAGGAACAGAAACAGAATCTGAGATGATGGGATGGATGGATGGATGGATGGACAGATGGATGGGTGCTGGCTGGATGGATCTTTGGTCATGTATGTCTTCAGGATTACAAGTATAAAACATGTATTGTGAATGGCCACACAGCACTGTCCCTCAAAAAAAAAAAAAAAAAAAAAAAAAAAATAAACAATTAAATAAAACAACAAAAAAAAAAAACAGAATCCAAAATGTAAATTATTTGAATTCTCAGCCTTGCAAGAGTTTGCCTGTTTTACCTTAAGTGACACTCGGTAAAAAAAGTTCTAGGAAAATACCCCTTTTCAGATGACTGTCTTTTTCAGTTACTTTAAGTCCAGCGAGCTCCATGTGATGGGGCAATTCCTACCATGTACATAAAAATGTACAAATAAAAATACCAAATGGCTCAATGATTATGTTTTTTGTTTGTATTTTCACCAATAAAGTAGAAAATGCAACCCTCTTTTGTGGTAAGATAAAATGAGGGAGAATAATGTCAGAAATGTCAAGCTGACAAATTATGTGCATTCAATATGTCTTATTAATTTCTGGGAAACTAATATTATCTAAGCACCTGCTATATCACTTCAAACTCTGCAGAAACTGTGAAGCACAGATTTATTTCCTAGACAAATTTAGCCAAGATAATAATAGGAAATTGGTTGTTTGTTTCACAGAAAGTTCTTGGTGGAGGACAAATGCATGTACATATATTTTCCAGTCTGAGTTTAGGCAGTGATTATGTTTAATGTTCTGCACAGCTGTTCCCTTTTGTCATTCTTTTCACTGAAAATTGGACTGATTTTATAGGAAAAATGAACAAACAAACAAACAGATCTCTCGAAAGAGAGTGTGTTGTTCTTTCCTTCCAGGAACAGAAAACTTCACAGCTAAGTGTTTTGGAGATGGCATTCTTTTGCAGTTACAGTCGCTCGTCTAGCCTTTAAAAAGAGCTCAAATATGCATCTAGCATGAATAGGACTTTTTTCTGTTTAAGAGAATGTGAGCATGATAGCACAGACCCTGGACTTCAAGGACAAAAACTTTGCCTTATTCAGAGGATTTGTAGGTGGAATCTCATAGGAAGGAGCTCTGAAAGTCAAAGGAGCCCAGCACAGCTGGCTGGCCTTTAAGGACAGCATTCTCCAAGTGCAAGAATGGTCCATCCTCAGGAAAATAAGGAGACATATCAGGAGGCCAGCTTGGCAAAGCAAGAAAGTCATGGCACAGCTCCAACACGAAGAGGCAGTGGACAGATGGGGAACAAGGACAGGATACAAAGGAGGAATGAAGAAACACTGCCCAAGCATGTAGGGACAGTGTCAGGGGAGCCAAAATTCAGCTGCACCTGAGATTTGCAAGGAATGTCAAGGGCAGTGAGACCTTCTACTGCTACATTAGTCATAAAAGGCTGACCAAGGGAATGTGGGTACACTGCAGGAGGGGACGGGTGATTTAGTGACAGCAAGCACAAACTACAGCAGGTCCCCACCACCTTCTTTGTTGCTGCCAGCAAGGTCTGCCAGGTGTTGGTTTTTAGTGAGAGGGCTCAAGGAGGAGGGGAGCTACCAGTTGGGGATGATGGTTGAGTCAAGGATCATTCAGGAGCCCTTGATGCACACACATCTCTGGGACCTGTCAGGCTTCACCCCAGGGTGCTGAGGGAGGTGGCTGATGTCCTTGTGCAGCTGTTCTCCATCAGCTCTCAGAGGGCCTGAAGGTCAGGCACATCCCCAACAACTAGAGAAAGGCAAATGTCACACCTGCCTTCCAAAAAGGGCAAAAGCCACCCTGAAGAACTGCAGGCTGGCCAGCCTCCCATCAGTCCCAGGTAAAATCAAGGAGCAAGATGTTCTGGAGCCCATGTCTGGGCACAGCAGGCAGAAGACAGTGACCGGGAGCAGCTGGCAAGGATTTACCAAGGGTGAATCATGCCTGACCCTCCTGACTGCCTTCTGTGACAAAACTGTGGGAGCAAGAAGAGAGCAGCAGATGCCGCCTACCTCTGCTCTAGCCAGGACTGCAGGGACTGTCCCCTCTGCTCAGTGCCTGCCAGGCCCCACCTGGATGCTGCCTCCAGTTTGGGTCCCCAGAACAGGAATCACACTGACAAGCTGGTGGGAGGTGAGGCGAGGACACCAAGATGGTAGGGCTGGAGGCCCTTCTCTGCGAGGAGAGGCTGCAGGACCAGGGCTGGCCCAGCAGTGGAGCCAGGGCCCAGGGAAGTGGGTTTGTCTCCAGTCTGTGGGGTTTTCACGCCCCAAGTGTGTGAAACTCTGATAAACTCTGATCTCACCACTTTCCCTGCTTTGAGCAGGCTGTTGGACACTCCTGAGGTCCTTTCCAACCTGAATTTCCTAAGATCCCATCACCCTAACAGGTTGTCTGCAGCTTCCATGTTCTGAGAAATGGCCCTTTGCATGGTCAGTATTTCAGCTACTCCGCTGGTGCAAAAGCCCCTGTCATGAGACTGCAGCCTTCCCAAAGGAGCAGAAGTACCTAGTCCTGCAAGTAAGAGTTGACTAATTTTTCACCATTCTTCTGTATGTCCTCTGTCATCGTCTGCCATTTCAAATGATCAATACAGCAGCTAAAAAATATCTGAGAAGAGACTCAGGCATCCATGTTCAGCTTGGAACTGACGAAAGACCTGGTTGATACTTGGATCAAAAGAAGCACAAGCACAGGTCAGCCAAAGTAAACAGCAGTGCTAAAGGCAACATCCTACATTTGAGGAGGCCAGGCATAATAACTTTAAGGCTTTCGCAGCAGACTGAATGCTTATTTCAGGAAAAGCTAGACTGCATGCTAAATATTTACAAAGCTGGGCTACCATTGCAACCACAGCTGGGGCAGGTTTTGAAATTGGGCTTACACTTCAGATGTGCTGTGCACAACTGTTCCTCAGGTGGTATGAGACTTTCAGCACTCTGGAGATCCTAGTAGTTGAAGCAGGATGGAATTCTACCCAGCAGAAGCACCACGGGAGGAAATTGTCTCTATTGATTAATATGGGCACAGCCCTTACCTTTATAAAGGGGATTTCAATGCTGTTCTGTCCATTTCTCAGCCCCTTCTCCACTTCTCCTCATTCATGCACCCAGATAATATGATGTATAAATATGAAGAATAAACTGTGAAAGCATTTGTTACAGCCATTGCTATGTATCAAAAGAATGGCATTGCTGCTGTGAACCTGAAAGTTATGAACTTTAAAGCCAGAGCCCTGAGCAACTCTTCTGAACACAACACGTGTTGAACTGCCTGAAAACTCCCCTACTCTGCCCTTTACTGTAGCCTCTCAAGTGCTGACGTGATATAGCATCCGTAATTATGGAGACTGAGGCCAAAAATCCCCTTCCTACCCTACACTATGCTTTCTTCAGGGAGTAATAAATGCTATTAAGCAGAGCCTAGAATTACAGAGATTCTGCATCCTGATACTATGTTTTGGAAGCATTCATATCTCTATTATTGTTCCCTTTGTAAAAATTAAAGCAAATAAAAAATGTGTGAGTTTTGATAGAAATGTTTAATTTGGAAACACGTAGAAAGCAAGCAGCAATAATAGCTGTGACACCTAACTACAGTTTTAGTGTTCTGTGAATAGAAAGAAAAAAACAATGAATATTTTATAATTGATCCAGGCATAAATCAGTCTGATTTCAAACCTGCTGGTCCATGGAAGGAATATATGCGTATCTGAAGAAATTTACTTCATCCATAAACTAAGAGACCATGCTCATCTGACCTATGAGATGTCCATGAATACATTTAGGCTAGAAATCAGGAGAAAAGTCCTTCCCATTAGAGAAATGAGGATCTGGAATGGCTTCTGCTTCACAAGAGTCAGGGCAGAAATCCTAGCTAGATCTAAGATGGAAATTGATATTGCGTAGATTTATGGCACTACATGAGGTGGTATCAGATGGCTGATCTCAGTGACTGAGGAGTTCCTTCCTGCTGCTGTATTACCATAAATATAATAAATCTTTAAATGATTATAGAATTTGGTCTGGGATGATATTAACTGTAGATATATTAGAAAGAGGCTTACTGTCTCCAGTTTAAAATAAGTACAAAGCTACCCTAGGGTGTAACAGTACCTGTCTTCAAGCACTTGACTGAGATTTTTCATTGACAGTACAGTATGATAAAGCTTATAACTTTATGAGTTAATCCTTCCATCTGCTCCTTAATAATGACATGAATTATGTTACTTCAAATACAATGCAATAATTGAAATGTGCCTTGGTGGGAGCAATGGTTGAAAGGGTAATGATGTTCACATATCAAATCCTACTGGCTTGAACAGTTACCAACATATGCCTAAGCCAGCCCTGCAAACATACAACAGTCAGCTCTGCTTTTCAAAATAATTCAGTAGGTGAATAGCTCCTATGGTGGAGCTAACTTTGGTGTAGAACAGTGTGGCTCATATGGAGTCTGATGCAAGAAGGGAAGCCCTTCGTTTGCTGAAATATCAATATTTACCCCTATTTGTGCCTTCTCTCAAGGGTCCTGGACCTCTTCTGCCTGCAACCTCAGTACAGCTGACACTAATGAAAGGAGCATGTTCTGGAGCCATCTTTCTTGAAGTCTTGTTCTTTGATTGAAGCAAGCAATACTACTAAAAATGGGAAGGAGAGAAGAGTAAGCCATCGGTATTCACTAGTCATGGCTGCAGTGAGCTGCCCACTGCCTGAGTACTAGTAAACACTACACTGAGCTAATTTCATGCCAGCACCCGATGCTTTTATTGCCTTATAGATTCTCTCCTGGTTTGTATTTGTTGCTGCAAGAGAAATATTCTCAGTAAAACTCTTAATCCAAGGAATTTACATTGTGCAGAAATAAATGAGGCATTCTGTTGAAGTAAATGCATATTGAGCTACATAATGTTTACTTCTGCTGTGAAACGCTTACTCTTTTATTGGAGGTTGGGTGGCTAGAAAGTATGAGCCAATGTCAACTTCTTGTAATTCCCAAGACTAGATGGAAGATCACCTGACTCTTTCTTTGTTAGACAGAAAGGGTTTTTTTCCACTTCTGATGCTTTTTATTCTTCTGTATGCAGGCTGTGCTATATGGGCTGCTGAAATACCTGCATAATGTATGAATGCTCAGGGACCATATTATGCAGAATGTCTCTTGCTGCTTTCTACTGAGTTTCCCTGGATACAATGAGTGATCATTCTATGAAACAGTCAATATGTACCATCCTAGTAGCAACATTAGCCACTCTCATTTCCATATACTTACAGATGGTAAAAAGCAAAGTGCTTTCCCATTATTTCTTTATATTGAATAAGAGCTGCAAAGTCATGAGTCAATAAAACACACTGGTTTGTTAAGGAAGACAAAGATCCAAAAGGAAAGAACTGTAACACTATTTTAGATTCTTGAATATATGTGCATCCTTTAGTGTTCAGTGAGTCTTCAGGACGATCGACTGGAAATACAAGGCCTCATTTTCAACTAGTGGGAGTCAGCTCAGCTCCATTAAGCACCAATCTATGATGCAAGGTGTCCTGAATGTCAGTGTAGTATATATGCAACATTGAGGGTCTTTGGAAGGCAAAGTCAGTATAGCCATGAAAATTACCTCCTTTAATGAGCTGATATAAGACATAAGAGAAGGACTAACCTTCCCCATTATTAAGAACTGAAATTAAAATTTAATCATACTTCCCAAATAGTTAGCTAAATAAAAAACACACTGAATATGATGTTACTGTGAAGTAAAAGAATGGTATGGAAACACACTTATAAACTCGGTAATTCTAATGAGGTTCCTGAATGCAGAAAGCAGTCCCTAATTTTTCAAGCACTGTGTTTTAAATGTAAAATCAGCCAGTTGCTCAAATATCTACCTGTGCATCTATAGAAGTGAGATGCAGAAGAATGAAGAAGTAGGTTTATCCAGCACCCCAAGAAGGAAAGGAATTACATAAAAACTTGTTTGTTTGGTCCTTCTGCATTGTGCTATTCGTTGTATTATATAACCTTATAAATACAGTCTTTATCAAACAACTCTTACTATTGCAGCTGCAGAGATGTATAATTTGTGTGCATAGCAAGTGAGAATTGCATTACAACCTTTGCTTATGGAACTTCTTGTGAGAAACAAGGCATTTAGTTTACATGTGAAAGAGGTGAATAGCATTTTCTGTTCTCCCTTCCCTTTTTGTCCTCAAGTTACCGAAAACCCAGATTCTTAATCTAAAATTCATCCAACCACAGATTGTTGTAATTAGGGCCTTGAAATGGTTTAAGGAACAGGTTAGATCTTGACATAGCAGAAATTGCTGTAGCTTTTGAGTCCAAGGGAACAGCAGATACGAAAGAACGACTTACTAGCTGAAAGAACTAGCTCAGAGAACAACTAATTGTGGAAGCCACTCACTGAAGGTGAGCTCAGTTTTGTCTCCCTACACAGTCCTTGAACTCTCTCGCTGAGGTAAAACTAAACTTTCACATTCTTAAGCAGAAACCTCATAAGCCCTTTAACAAAATACTTCAGTGGCAGGAGTCACAGTGCTAATATAGTAAGCTGTTTCGCATCCTCTAAATTGAAGCCACCTCTCTGTAACTTTTTATACCTCAGCTGGCAGTCTGTTAAACTGAAAGTTATTAAAACTCTTTCTTTTTTTGGAGATGAAACCAAGCACCCAACAGAGATGGGACAAGGACAACAAAAAGTGTTGCTGCTAGGTGAAACATGTAATTTCAGAAGTTTAAATCAGAAAACAGGAAAAAAACAGGCTCAAAAGCATTATTAGACTTGCATGTGCAAGCTTAGCTACACTCCTTGTGAAATTAGATATTTTATTAGCAGACACACTTTCACTATGAAAGTATATAATGCATTATCACTCTTAAAAAACCTCAGGACTGTACTTAATCCTGTGCATCTGAGCATGATTTAAAGGAATTAATTATGAACAGAGTGGGTGGCTGCATGTGGGAAGTGAATGAAAGTATTTGGTGGTGAGGATTTAACAAATACTGGTGGGTGTTGCTGTTTTTAATTAAGGCATGTGAACTGAGGTTGCTGTTAGCATTAATACAATCTTCAACTGATCAGTTGCTTCATTTTTAACCATTAGGTTATTAGAAAAGGTATCTTCACAATCTCAAAACTAGTTCTATTAAGTTGCCTAGAAAGTAAAGTACAAGTTGGCTTTTCTGGTTAACTCATTCACTGCACAATGTTGTTTCACAACCTGACCATTCCTTTTGCATCTTCTCCCTGGAGAAAAAAATGGGTCCTTATCACAACTAAAAGAAAGGTTTAATACACACAGGATCNAGGGGATCCTACAAGGATCTTTATTTCTATTCTACTTTACTGACAAAAGTATAGAAAAATGCAACACCCAGTTTAGTTTTGTGACAAAAAACATCCTTAATCGACCACTTCTTCTTTTGTAATTTGCTGGCTTTTTCAGTTCAGACTTGGCTGTTAAGCTGTGCACCGAATAATGCAAACTGAGTTCTTTGTGCAGGTCAGCTTTCATTATAAATTCCTACTTTTTAAAAAATTAATTTTGCAGTTACATAGCTAAGGTAAAATCAGGAGGTCTAACAGTAGTAATTTTGAAATCACTGCCCACTTATTCAGGTCAGCCAGCTCCACCATGCTTACATACATCCCAAATGTATGTAAGACCTAACACTTTCAACAACAGAGCATACTTTGAGATCAGAGTCTGGGGAGGATCTCCACTCATGTCAAGTGATCAGAAGGGGTAGCTGAGAAACTTGCTTGGATATTTTACATTTCTGCATGATTCTTCTGGTGTGACACACCAAATCTGGCATCACTGGAGCATGGTAATTCCTGCTTAAAGCACTCCAGGGTTTGCTAGTACATGACTCTGGAACAGCCCAGCACATCTAATTCTTTAGTCTTTCTGTGTCCCCTGGCACACTGGTTGTGCTGTGCAAAAGCCACAGAAATATTCTATATGTTGCCTAGAAAAACAGAATTTACCACTTATCTATTGATCCAAGACGACTAACTAGTTGATCAGTAGCTACTTAGGATTCTCCCTGGATATTAGCAATGGTGAAGATGGACCTCCTTCTCATGAACCATTGCTGCAATACTGGAATCCAGTTATATTACAGTTTCAAAATCTCTCCAACTTTATCCTGTAATCAAGCTACCCAGAGCCTCCACTGAAGAATGAGGCATACAGATGACCCCTTGGGAGGCATACAGTTGTTGCTAGAACAGCCATGAGCTCTTTGTCTCACTCTCACACTTTTTAGAAGGTAATGTTTTACCTAACTTTATTGACAAAACGGTTAAAAAGCAAAAAGTAGAGTGAAGCATTTTCTTTAACATCCATTTTGAGAACAAAACTAGAAATTAGTGCTGTGGGAGTTACAGAACTTCTCCTGGAAATATATGGGAGCTTCTTTTCTTCTCCCTCAGTCCAGTAGGTCTTTCTGCCAGTATCTGCCTTGGGATCTATTGGGTAGGGTCACAACAAAACGAGTGTGGCTGTAGAATCAAAGAGCAGAAGTCCTCTTTCTCAAATGACACAGACAGAGCAGAAACAATACTTTGGCTGGTACTTGCCTATTGTTCCAGAGATCCATTCCTCTTGCACTGATAAGGCAGTAGGATAAAACTGCTCTGTCCCCAGAAGATGGAACACTCACTGAGAATCCATTGTAGGTGGCTCTGCTGTTTTTCTGCAACTCTTGACTGTGTGGACTACTGAAAAACAGGAGGTCTTTTGATTTGCATAAAACGACTGCCTTTTACAAAGGCTTAGGTTTTGTTATCTCTGTTGTATCTAATCCAAAAAACTACAAATTACAGCAGTTTAACACTTCAAGTATGTGAATGAGTGTGATTTACCAGGGGCTAAGATTCTTAAGAAACAAGCCACTTTGCCAGTCTTTCTGTCACAGTGTACTATTTAAAGCACTGTACTTGCATATCAAAAGGGCCTGTGAGTCATGACAGTAATTCTCAATCATAAAAGCAATCTTGCCTGTGCCATGGATGAAAAAATAGTTTAGCTGTGAATGCTAGCTCATCAGATGCATGTGTGTATGCGAGCAGATGTCTGAAACTGAACTTTTACACTCACAAGGAGAAGCCTGCTACTTGCTAGTTGCAACTGATGTGGGGGGGCGGTTGTAAATGTTGATAACACCTGGTTTAAACAAAAGTGGCATGTCCTGCATCCTTCAATTCATGAGGGGATCTGGGACACCACTTAAGAGGTTGACTATACTTCCTGCTTCCACACACAGACCATTCAGGTTGGGAAAGCTGTGGCCTGGAAAGGAGCATGTGAAAATCCTGGATGAAGAAAATGTCCTGGAATCAGGGAAGACCCTGGAGATCGGAGAGCTGAGTGGAGATGAGTGCCAGGGGATGCCCAGCATCCTTAGCCAGTAACACCCGAGAGAGGTAACTGCCAGCAGCAGCAGAGCAGGACCCTACATGACTTTCGACCCAACCGTACTGGATCAGCAGTGGCATCCCTGCTGGGGACAGAGGGCAAGAGCCTAATGCTGGGGTAAGCATGTGAAGAAGACTTAATGCTGCTGACTCTTGAACAAACCCCAGTACCCAGATCCTTAATGGGTTGTCATTCAGTCTGCTTCATCTGTGACAGCTTGACAGGTTACTTCATATGTTTTTTAACTGGTTATGAAAGCTTTTCAGAGCTGACATTTACTAATGTGTGCCAGATGATGCACGCAGATGCTTTGGAGTGGAGATCCCACTGCTCTTTTCCTCAAATATTGGAAGAAGTGATGAAAAAAGAAAAGTACAGAAAGCAATTACTCCAGTGGTTTTGACTGCTTTTTTGTTTTGTTTTGGGTTGGTTTGTTTTTGAAATAAGAATTGTCTGATTTACTGAAGTGATAAAATGCAAAAAAAAAAAAAAAAAAAAAGCAATACTGTTTTCAAAATATTGAAAATTCAGAATAAAAACTTCACACCAAATGTTTAGCAGGCCTATTTTATCAGATAAAAACACCAGAAGGGGTATCATACACAGACTGCTCCTGACCACCCCACCAACTCATACGAGAAAGCAGATCTCTAGGCATGCTATAAATGTGGAAGTACATTATGGAGTGTCTCTACTAGCATTGTGCAGGTACCATTGCTTGGCTTTATGCTATTTTTACCAGCCATTTGGAAGAAAACACAAAATTGTCATCGGTAAAATTTGTAAAAGATGTGGAGGCAGGGAGAGTAGTAAATAACAGTCCAGTTCTGTGATCTGGACAGCTTAACTGCCTTGTGTCAAAGAATGAATATAAGGTGTATGTTTAGGAATAAAGAATGCAGGGTATATTTATCTGGCAGCTAACTGTGCCATAGAATTGATCATGACTGATAACCAAGCAAATATGACTTCTCAGTGCAGCAGCACAAACAGAATGGCAAATACACTGGTTTCAGATGTATAAATAGAGACATTATATAACCTCTGTATTTGGCCTTAGCATCATTGCTTCTGGCATATCGTGTCCAGTTCAAAATGTCCATGAAAGACATTGAAATCAAACAGGATCCAGAAAAGAGCAATTAGGAACATTTAAGACTGGGATAACCAGCTACACATTGAAAGTCAAAAAAGCACTATCTATTTAGCTTGTCAAAGAGAGAATGAAGGGATCTACTTGATTGCAAAGAAAGTGCAGCTTTCAGAAGGGGTTTTTCTACTTAATATAAAAATATTGTGTGTTTGGAAATCCAAGGTAAATAAATTCAAATTATAAATAAGGTGCCTTTCTTCCTTTTTTTTCTGCCAGGAACGATAATTACCAGTAAAAATAATTTGGGATGTCTCATTAAAGGCCATAATGAATTCTCCATTACTGGCAAATTATGTATGAAAATCTTCCTAAAGATACACCCTAACATGCATAACCTCAGGCATTGTCAATGGTGCATGTTACAGGTGATCAGACCACAAGATCACAATTGTTCCTTCTCCTTTATATAAATTTAGGTGCATGCATGGGTGAAGGGAACAGCCATGGAACACATCACAGTTTTAACAAAGTCAAGTATAGTATTTCAGCCTAATATCTGAAAGAAAAATTAAATCTCTTAATATCACTAATGTGAAAAACTGAAAAGCACATTTAAAAAAAAATTAGAAATTTATTTGAAGTTTAAGGAAGTCAGAAGAAAAAATTGTATGAGCCATAGCAATCCTTGAATGCTGCAAGACAACAAACACATCCGAAAACAAACCTGAATGCTATAGTATTCATAAGTAGCAGAACGCCTACAGTATAAGTAGAAGTCAAACAAAAACAGAACTGAAAACTGCTAGTTACAATACTAGTCAATAAATTGAGATGAAGAAATAAAGCATGACAAGCATGATGAAAAAATATTCTTGGACAACACTTGGCTAAGAAGGAGAACCAACCCAGTGCCTCTTGATACTAATACATGTCCTCTACAACATGTCTTCATGCCACAGTGTTCTGTTTTGTGGCAGTATGCTGCCTATGTATGTGTTCATAATGCTCCAGTCAGCATAATTTCTCCACAGCTTTTGGAGGTGCATTTCCAGCACAACAATTTTGCCTTGGCATTTCTTTTGGAAGAATCATAGAATCATTAAGGTTGGAAAAGACCTCAAGGATCATCAAGTCCAACCATAGAAGACCTATGATGCTTTTTTGGATTTTATCATGATTCCCTTCTGGAGGTGTCAACAACAGCATGGCATGTGTGACTGTGTTTCCCAGATGTCAGCTGGAGATTCAAAAGAAATAGCACACTATAAAATTGTGAACACTGTTATTACCTTTGGAAAAGAGGCTGGTATCTTCAGAAGCAGGTGGATAATCAGAATCACAGAAGGGTCTGGGTGTTTTGGACCTTTAAAGCTCACCTAGTCCAACTGTCCTGCCTCGGGCAGGGCCATTTGCACTAGATCAGGTTGCCCAAAGCCCTATCCAACCTGACCTTTAACACTTCCAACTACTGGGCATCCACAGATTCTCTGAGCAACCTGTTCCAGTGTCTCACCCCCCTTACAGTAAAAAAATTATTTTTTATTTCCACTCTCAATCTATCCTCTTTCAGTTTAAAGCTGTTACTTCTTGTCCTAACACTAAAGGCCCTGGTAAAAATCTTTGTCTTTCTTATAAGAAACAATTAGGTAAGTTATATATAAGAAAGAATATATATTGAAAGGTCACAATAAAGTCTTGCTTGAAGCCTTCTCTTCTCCAGGTTAAACAACCCCAACTCTCACAGCCTTTCTTCATAGGAGGGGTGTTCCAGCCCTCTGATCGTCTCTGTGGCCCTCCTCTGGATCTGCTCTAACAGGTCTTTCCTGTGCTGGGGACCCAAGAGCTAGACACAATACTCCAGGTGGGGTCTCACAAGAGCACACTAGAGGGGAATAATCACCTCCTTTGAATTGCTGGCCACAGTTGTTTTTATGCAGCCCAGGATACAATTGGCTTTCAGGTCTGCAAGTGCACATTGCTGATTCATATCTAATTTTTCATCTACTGGTATTCCCAAGTCCTGCTCTGCAGGACTGCTCTCACTCCATTCATCACCCAGCCTCTCCTGTTGCTGGTGATTGCCCCAGCCCAGGTGCAAGACCTTGTACTTGGCCATGTTGAATTTAACGAGGTTCACACTGCCTCATTCCTCAAGCCTGTCAAGGTCCTCTGGATGGTACCCTTGCCTTCAAGCATATCAACTGCACCACTCAGCTTGGTGTCATCCGCAAACTTGCTGAGGGTGTACTTAATGCCACTGTTTATATCATTAATAAAGATACTGAACAGTACCTGTGCCAGTACAGACCTCTGAGGGTCTCCACTTGTTACTGATCTCTGTTTGGACATTTAGACATTTATTGCAACTGTTTGGATACGTTCATCCAGCCAGTTCATCCAGCCAGTTCCTTACCCATTTAGTAGTTCATCCATCAAACACATATATCTCTAATTTAGCAACAAGGATGTTGTGTGGGACAGTCTCCTTAATGGCTTAAGGATCCTACCTTACTTACTGGTGCGATTCAAAAGCATGGACGCTTGATTTGATACTAACCATTGTGGTTCTAGGATCATATTGACAACAACCAGCATGGCTTTACCAAAGGAAAATCGTGCCTGATGAATTTGGTGGCCTTCTATGACAGAGCCACAGCGCTGGTGGATAGAGGAAGGGCAACAGACATTATCTACCTGGACTTGTGCAAAACTTTTGACACAGTCCCACATGACATCCTTGTCTCTAAGCTGCAGGGACATGGATTTGACGGAAGGACCACTCGCTGGATAAGGAACTGGCTAGANGTGGAGGGTGTCCCTGCCCATGGCAGGGGGGTTGGAACTTTATGATCTTTAAGGTCCCTTCCAACCCAAACCATTCTATGATTCTATGATTCTATATACCCAAGTTGTGTTTACCAGCAATGGAGTTTGTGCTAGTTACTACTCTTTAGTGTGGACATGTGTCCACACCATGTGTCCACACCTAATAAGTGATTCCAGGATGAATGTGTCTACACCTGATAAGTGAAACAATATTTCTGTAGAAACATCCTAGACTGTGTAATCTTTACTAACAGAAACCTTTGCATGTGTAAAGAGCAAACTACTGAAGGACTTCACACACACATTGCAGACAGGGACCTCTATGTGGCAATGTCATCATGTGTTCCCTCCAACCAAGAGGGAAACCATGCCAAGCACTGAAGTGGTGCACACAGGCGGACACTGCATGACTCTAAATGTAGGCACAAAACAAATCTGCACCCCAAAAAAAAAAAATTCCCATCTAGGAAATTTGCAAGTCCAGCACAATAAATCGGTAACATAAATACATTTATTATGGCACACACATATAGTACTTTGGAGTTATACCACCAAATTCTTGAGAGTCATCAAGCAAGATAAAATAGTAATCTTATGAGGAAGACTCATACTACTGAAAGCCCTCTGGAAAACAAGCAAAACATAGACAAAAACTAAGACTAAGGAAATGGATACAGGGAAGATTAAGGCCCATCAAAATCTGTTCTTTTGCATCCTTAGGAAATAATATTTTTTAACATGTCCACATGGTCCCTACAGATGATACTGACCAGTACTCTAGATTATAGGGCTTCTTAGCCAATAGGGAACATCCCATAAAAGCCTGTTAGGAAAGGGGTGAGGCTGGGAAGCATTTGTGAAACAATGAATATATTGATCAACCTTTAACTGATGAAAATTCCAATTTTGCCACATGTTATACATATTCAGCTTCTTGGGAGGTAAGGGGGCTTTTATTAACTTCTTAGATTGAACTGGGGCAGATAATACTGACACACACATCTACATAATGGTTATCATTGATAAGTTCCTTCCTTTCTCCCCCACCCTTCCTCCTTCTCTCCTTTCCTTCTCCCTCTTCTTCTCTAAGAGGAACTGTTGGGAAGTTGGAAATGTACACCTCAAATAAGAGACTGTCTCTTTTAGAGAGCTTAGAAACCCTGTTTTGGATAGGAAGAGGAAAGTTTCTGTCAACAGGCCATAGAAATAAATTCCTTTTCAACTCCAGAGCTGGTAATCCATAAAACTATGTACCTGAGAATAAATAAGTTAGTTAATTCAGTTTACACACATTACAATTACCATCGGAATTCACTAAGTGTTTGAACTTGTTTTAATTCTCACAATATATATACGTTTTAACATCTTCTCTAACAAAGTATAATACTGTGATATTATTTTTATATTTCTAGTAGACTTCCTCCAACCTGACCACAAAACCTTTCACGAGGATCTTACTGGTTGACTGAACACTAGCACACATGAAGAGGTCCTTTGTACAGTTTAGAAATGCAACTGCCAGTTAATACATGGTAATTATTAAGCTATTTTACAGGAGTAGGTTTGGATGCATGCATTATTAGTTATGTTTGTAAGTTAGATTACTCATCGTGGTTCAGAGTTCACAAACCACTCCAGAAGAAAATTAAATCCAGTGTAAGTAGCAGCACATTAGACAACAGAGCTTACCACAATTATTAGTCACCACAGTCGGCCAAGGCTAGAGGAGAAAGAAGCAGTCATTTGCTCCTCTTTAAAGTTGAAAAGGTGGACAGCAGTAAAGAGGAAATCAATAGGAACTGTTCACTGCAATTCCTTATGAAAATTTACTTTTGTCTACATGTCTTAAAGGTTTTATCTTCTGCTACCCATGCAAAGTTAGATTAATGTCTAGTCACTGATAATACATTGAAGTATGTTATTTAGTTTTATGAGTTTTGACCATGAAAATGAGACTAGCAAGACAGTTTTTTAAAACAGTTAAGTACAGTGATTGACGAGGTTGTGACTTGAAATCATCTGATCCCATTCTATTATGTGTGTTGCATTCACCATGTAATGCAATTCCACAGATAAAGTTTTCTCAGTGAAAGGGCTCAGGCAACTGCACCACATCCTGGTCCCATTTGTTCCCCAGAAACTCTGTAACAGCAGACACCCAAGTTCTGTCCTGTTCTCTCTTAGCATGATCAGAGGTAGGTCTAGCAACAAGATGGCTCAACGGGAGATCCTCCCAGGACAACCTTGCCAGCTGAGGATGGGGATTTCTGCCTCTGGGCATCTGAGACTCACAATGGGATGCAAGAAAGAGCATTTACAAATTGTGCAAGACTTTCTATGGGATGTCTGATATATGTATAGTATTTCTTGGCTTTGCTGAAGAACCCCACTGGCTTAGTTACTGCAATTCCTGTTGGGAACAAGCCTTGGCAGTAAACCTTAAAATATTTACCAGTGTTAAAACTATCATCAGCCAATCTGCACTTCAGGTAATTACGTATCAGTGAACAAGTAAGATGTACTATCATTACATTCTAATTATGGGATCTTTTATGACAGTACAATGCCAGTACTGGCTCATTTTGGAGGTGGAAAGCATCAGAAGGTAACTCCAGCTTCCCTTGGAATTGTCTGATCCTTGCCTTTCCAAGCCTTTTCAGACTTGTGACTCAAAGGCTGAAAGCTCTGCCCAGGACATGCAGAGTGAATGCCTGTGTCAGTAAATGAAATGGAGCTTGTATGTATAGCCATTGCTTCTTACTCTTTCTGGGTGGGGTAATTTTCAGTTTTAGATGGAGTAAAATAACGTATTGTAAATAGATGTTGATGATATAAATGTTTCAGGAAAAATTAGGTGCTTGGAGTAGCCTGTGCTGGATTAACCATAGCTCCCAACTTAATTTGACACTTGAGAGTAAAAATTTATCATGCTTTCCTTTTTTCTCTTTTCTGAATAAACCCTAGCATTTGCTGCATACTCAGCTTATTTTGCAGACAAAAACCACTCAATAACAGATAAGTCAATTATATTTTTTCTCTCCATTGATTTAGTAGCTATGTTACAAATTATATACAAGGTACATTTTGACCATAAAATGCAATAAGAGCACTTCACTTCTGTATCAGAATAATAATTATTATTCCCTGATGCTCAGGCTGCTCAGGCACATACCTCAGCAGAGTCCTGATGAGAGGAGCTTCTCTTTGGTGGCATGTTCCCCACCAACTATTTTCTGAAATCAGGGGGGAGAAACAGATTCCTTTTTCTTATATTTTTCAGATGTTGCAGATTAGGTGCTCTGAAACTTTGAAACAAAGCATTGAATTCTTGCTTTGTATAGTTTACCAAGTAAAAGGAAAGATCAGAAAGTGAAAGTGTTTATGAGAAAGAAGACACTCTAATCATGCTAAAATATGTCCCTGTGCTCCTAAAAGTACATTGGCTGATTATTCTTCTAGTCTTTAAGTTGTTTGGCTTCAGGACCCAACCTAAAGACTCATTTCTATAATTGACTAGAAGACAATGATTTAGAAGACAGAGTCTGAAAAGCTATTGAATCGTGAAACGGATTTTTTTTTTTAACAGCAGTAAATGAAAGTACAGTGATTATGTAATTTAATGTAAATGTGTTAATCCAGGTATGATGATTTCAAGGAGTTTCTAAAGATAAGATTTATTTAAAAATGCTATTCAAATAAAATATTGTGTAGTTTGTAAGAATGTAAATCTCTCCCTCCACATTCTCAACAGTTTTGCAAAAAAGAGCAAGTTATTTCAGTTGCTCTTTAAGTTAATTAGTATGTAACAGTCACAGTAGAGTATTGCATTTCTATCCAAGCAGGTAAGGTGCCTTGCCCAGCATATCCCAGCAAAACTAAACATACATCGGTGTAATACCCTTATAATGTCTTGGAAGAATGACTCAGTTTTTCACAGCTGGCGCAGGTCTCATCTTGAGCCATGTCAGTATCTAGGGCACGCATGTGTAACTCTTGCAAAATAACAACCAAAAGTCCAGGAGGTGGGAACGGTGTTAACCATTTGTTGTGGTTTTGTGTGGTGGGTTTGTCTGGTAGCAGGGAGGGTCCGCAGTAATGGCTCCTGTAAGTAGCTGCTAAAGGTTTCCCTGGACTCCAGCTCTGCTGGCAGCAAGGGAGGGGCTGCAGTGGTGGCTCCTGTAAGTGACTGCTAAGGGTTCACCCCCAGCCCCAAGCGTTTAGTAAGGTGGAGGTGGGGGGAAGGAGTACCACCGACCTAGCCCCTGTGAGTTTCCCCCAGCTTCAGCCTGGACCCACCCTAGGCCAGGGCTGAGACAATTGGTGCCTCTGAATGACATATTTAAGGGGGGGCACAGAACAATGGGTTGGCGTGGCCCTGGGCGGGGCCCGGCTCGGGTGGACTGCTTGGCTTCTATGAATGAACCTGCCATAGCCCAAGCCTTCGCCACAGCTTGCCTGAAAGTCAGTTTCCTCAGGAGCTGATGAAGACTTGCAGTGGAGAGAGAAGCAAGATTTTGAGAGGAAGGACCACATGACACTCTGGTCAGAGAAGGGAAGCAATAAAGGAGAGAAGCACCTCTGGAATTTCCCCTGCAGCTGGTGAAGATTCATGATGAAGCACAGTTTGTCACTTGGTGCAGCCCATGAGAAGATGCAGCCGTTGTGGACCCCACATAGGAATTATGGAGAAGCCCACACCAGAGCCAGGCAGTTGTCAGGGGACTGTGGCCCTGTGTGGAAAAGTACTCAGACCGGAGCAGTTTGAGAAGGACTCTCCTGTGAGAAGGGACCCCACGTTGCAGCTGGGAAATACTGTGAGGAGACCCTCCCCTGAGGAAAAAGGAGCAGCAGACTGAATGCAAC
The DNA here is from genome assembly GCA_013400615.1 of Syrrhaptes paradoxus. Taxonomy (NCBI): domain Eukaryota; kingdom Metazoa; phylum Chordata; class Aves; order Pterocliformes; family Pteroclidae; genus Syrrhaptes; species Syrrhaptes paradoxus. Next base: position 68,061 of record VZTO01007002.1, read on the forward strand.
CCCATTCCCTGCCCCCCCTGCGCTGCCATGGTATGGGGAGAAGGTACAGAACAAAGCCTTTGGGCTTTGGGAAGAAGGGAGTGGTGGGGGAGAAGTGCCTTTCTTTTAACATGTGGTTCCTCTCTTTCAGTATCTTGCTTCTTGTTGTAAAGGGTTAATAAATTGGTTTTTTTGTTCTTCCCAAGTCATGTGGATTTCTTGCCTGTTACCCTAAGTGGTGAGTGAAGCCCTCCCTTTCCCTGCCTCAGCCCACCAGGTGTCTAATAAAAACTGTCCCTGTGGCCTTTCTAAACCACGACAGTCAATACCATTCTTTCACCAGCCTTCTTCAGGGGCTTCTATGCTCTCCCATATGACAGCTGGAAAAAGCAGAAGAGACCTCTAATTATTTTAACAGTGAAATTATACAGCTTCAGAGTGTTTGGAAACCACATATAAAAAAAAAAAATCATTAACAGTGTTTGCTAATGATATTTCTCCCTAAACATGCTAAAGGAAGAAACTGTCAGTGGTTTTGTTTCTCTTCCCATGCATAAATATTGGCTGGATTAAATCTCATGGAAATTGCTGGACTAAGTATCGCCCTTTATGTAAGGTAGCCGGAGGAAATCCCTGAGAATTTTAATGGAAAACCAGGGTTGAAGCAGTCTCAGATTCTCAGGAGAAGCCCACATGCCCACCAAATGCAACCAAGGGTTTCTCAGGAACAGTGAACTCTGTTGAATATTACTTCAGACAGCAGCCAAAACAACAGCTCTGGATTTGAAGCCAGAAGTCCTGTCTAGCCTGCTGTGAGTTAAGTGAAGCACACAGGGCAGAGGCAAGTTGTACAGAGCAGTAGCTATTGCTGGGGAAAGTTGTTTTCACTCTTCTGTTCACAGGAGGAGCAAGTGATCTTTCCTCTGCAGGGCTTGGTCTCTGTTCACCCTATTTCTCAGCTCTACTCCCTCTACCTTTTGTTATTCAGTGTCAAAACTGACATGTCTGTCACTCCTTATCCTTCATACAGCAAAAGACAACTTTCCTTGCCTGGGGTCACAGCTCATTTCAGCTGCAGCCTCAATAAACACAGCAGTATTGCCCTCAAAAACATCTTTGTAAGAGAGGTTTTTGCAAGAGCTAATTTGAAAGACTTCTGGTGCTATTTTTAAAATTCTGCTGTTCAAGGAAGCATGAAGTATCACAGTATTATAAGCAAACTGAATCACATTCTCATGACAGTTTCTTCTCCAAACTAGATTAATCCTCAAGACCAGTTCAAATTTTGTTTTGTTTTCTTTGCTAGCTTCTCATGTCAAAAATATTAGAAATACAACAAAAAAACCCATGTGTCTTAGAAAATCAATTTTATCTCATTGGGAGTCTCCCGAAGGTGCAAGCCCTCTCACAAGAAATTACTCATATTAGCACATAAGAGTCACTTTCACAAGTTCCTTTTATTTTGGACACTGTTTAAGGCCTGACTAAGCTGACAGCAAAGTCAAGGTGAGATCTTTCAGTTGGCACCAGTAAGTCCACTATTTTTAAAACTTGCTTCACAGTAACCTAAGGCATTCTTATGCAAAGAAAGCAAGATAAAGGCTGATGACACGCCAAGAGCAGACTAAAATTAAATTCAGTCTGTGCTTTCCTACTGTGTTTTTCTCTCCTCCCACCATTGATCTGGAGAGTTGGTAGGAAAGATAATCTGCTATGCATTTGTAAGTGTCAGCACAGTGGCAAGTGCAAAGGTCTTTTAACAATACACTGTTGTAAGGACAAACTTGACAATCCAGCTTTGAGAATGACTGTCACTGTCAGTGCCCTTGGTGCCAAGTTCATTGTCACTTGACAACCTGAAGAAGAAAGGTGTCTTAAAACCAGAATTCAGAGGACACTCCTGGTGTTATCCTCGGTGTGCGTCATTCTGGCCCCTTGAAGTCTTATCCCAATATTCTCAACAGATACTGTTTTAGAAAGTGTTCATGGTGTGCTTTGACTTAGGTTGTTGGAGCAGAATATGGTCCTGGAAGTGCAAACCTTTGGGTTAACAGAATTAATTTTTCTCTGGTGTTTACTTTCCTGAGGCTCTTATTCTGTAGACCGTCTCCACTGAATGAAGCATTTGGCGGTTTTCTTCTGGTAGTTCTGGAAATTCATCTGGCATATATTTTCTAGTCCTATACCCTACTGATGCGTAGTACAGTGTCTGAGGACTGAGGGGACAGTCTGAGAGATTAATCTTGGAGCACTGAGTACAACAGAACAGGTGAAACAAAGCAGGTAACTTCCACCTCAAAATGCATCTTTAAAGTTTAGAATATTTTAAAGTTAGGTCTATTCTGAAAACATCCAATAAATTTCCTAGCTCTGCAGGCACAGGGCAACAGGTTACAAGCTGCTGGCAGCTTGCAGCAGAGCAAGCTTACAAACTCAGCCTGTAAAAGAAACTGTGTTGGCTGCAAAAGTCAGTCGCCAGACACTCCTGCAGTGTGGCCAGACACCTTCTCGCACCTCTCACCACTTCTCGGAAAGTTTGTGGGACCCCAAAGCCTCGCGGGTGCGGCTCCAGGCTTTTGAGACTCTTACACGGCAGAGGACCCATCCCTGAGGAGCTGGGCGGGGGGGATCCGGCGGCGGTGGTGAGCGATGGCAGTTCGGGACCGCGGTACACCCCTCACCGCCCCTCCCGGCCGCGCCCGGGGCTCCCGGGGGGCATGGGAAGGGGCAGCCCGTCCTCCCACCCATCCACCCTCCCTCCCTCCGCCGAAGCCACTCCCCGAAGAAAAAATCACCAGGGGGTGGGGAGATGGTGACAGCTCCAGGAAGCCGCCGGCGGCACCGGGAGACAGAGAGAGGGGCGGCAGCCAGCGGCTGCGTCCGCCGCGGCGAAGCGAGCGCCGGCCTGTGCCGCCGCCATGGGCTCCCCGCAGCGCCCGCCGCTCGCCCACGTCTTCAGGGGCACCTTCGTGCACTCCCGGGCCGCCGCGCCCATGGAGATCCTCCACGGACACCTGCTGGGGGTGGACGAGAGCGGGACGGTGAGCGCAGGGGTCGAGGGAAGGAGTCTTGCAGGAGCGGTGGCGGGAGGCGTCGGGGGGGACCCCCGGGCCGCTGCCCTGCGCCGCCCCGTCGGGACGGTGGTGGCCGGGGGGTCCTGCGGTCCCCCACTGCCCCCTGTCTCCGGGCGAAAGGGGCCGTTTTCGGGCCCGAGTGCCGGTCCGGGGGTGGTGAGGAGCAGCGCCGTCCCCGCCGGTGTGTAGAGAAAAAGTGGAAAATTTTCTCTCTCGAAGCGCTCCGTGTCTGTCGGCAAGAAAAAAAAGCGCCGCGGAGAAGAGGTTTGGTGCTTGCGGGGGCTGGAGGTGGCTGGGGTGGCGCGTTATCTCCCTGGCACGAGTCCGCAGGTAGACTGAAGCTGTTGCTGAAGCGTGCTAAATGTTTCCAAAACAGCCGTGTGCCCGGAGCCGGTATCCTTTCAGATTCTCTCAGTTTTTTACAGTCTCACAAGCGGGTTTTTCGTTTTCCAGGTGTCAAAATCATGATTGTGAGTAGTTGCAGTGTACCCCCTGTACTCATGCACAGCCTTTTCAGTGAGGCTTGTGTTTTGTCACAAGAAAAACCATGGCATAACCCATAAAGAGTTAGGAAGATGATGACATTGGGCATGCTAGTGGTACAAGCCAAGTTTAAAACAAGCATGGCACTTACTGATAATGCAGGATCGATTCTGGCAGGGAAGCTGTATCATTCCCGTAACAGTATCACAGTTTCACAGTGCATGTTGTGTAGGTAGACTGGCAATTTCTTATAGACTCAGTAACATATATAGGTGCCCTATACATAGTAAAAAGGTAATTTTCTTTCTTGCAGTTAAGTAACAGGCTTCAGTGTGTCAACCTTCAGTAGCATTTGAAATCTGTGCAAAGCACACTTTGAGCCCTTACAGTGTTTATTTTATGTGTTCATACATGTCCATGAGGACCTGCTTCAAGACAGCCCTCTATAGTATGTGAGGAGTCTGGTGCAAGGCATAGGAAAGTCTAAGAGAAGCTGTATTTTGATATATGGGAGGGGAATAAAAACTTACAAAACTGTATTGGCTGGTGCCAACTAGAAACAATACAACTGAATTAAAAAGGAGTTTGGTTTGTGTAACTCAAGTGCAGGAGGCAGAAACTCATGCCCCATCCTGCTCTCTCTAATGGCAGTTTCCGGAAAAAGGTGCCTACTCAACATCCTTAAGAAAGCAAGACCTGTAAGTGATTTTCTTGAAAAACAGGTACCTTAGTAAGCTATACCTAGGGATTTGTGCCCTCAGTCACTCTCTTCCTTTCTCCTAGTGAACAAGAATTCACTGGATATTGTTTTCCTTGCATAAATTGGCATATTCCCATGCAGCTGTTCCTCAAAAAAAATATTTTCCAGTAAAACACTGTTGTCCAAAGCTAAAATTCCCACCAAAGTATAGTAACCAGGCCTCTCTTTTTCTTTTATTTTTAATACAAATTCTTGGCATTTTACTCTTCCAGGGTTTGATACAGTGAGTTTTGGTACCCTTTAGCCTATTACTCATAATTTAACCTCGTGTGTAACTTCCACTGGACTCACTGAAGAGTTGGTTTTTGAAGGAGGACATGGTGGTAAGAAAATTTCTTACCTTTGTTCAAATTTGTACCAAAACTGTTTCAGTATAACTCCAAAAAAAGTAAATTTGACTAAGTAGGTATCATTCTTTTGCCTCATGTTGCTGACTCTATCATGGAAAAGTCTTGCACAGTCTGACAATGTGAACAGATTTTTGTGAACAGCCAGGTCCTGTTCTCCTGTGTGAGTCCCTGCCTGTCCTCCAAGGGACAGAGGCACACAACCAGCACCACAGAAACACTGCCCAGACCCCCACCGCATGTGGGGTTGCTTGGCTGGTAAAAGCCACAGATGAAGCGTCAGCACTCTGTGATTTGCCTGTAGATGAAAAGGAAGCTTTAGCAAGGAAAACACAGCTGTCAGGCATGGAGACCCAAGTTACCATTAAGTTAGCAAAATATGAACTGTGTTTAACTGAGGGGTTTGCAGGGCAGTGTGGTGCCATTCTTGAGGAATGACAAATAGAGTAGTATTCCTCAGGGTAAAGAAAATAGGGACAGGTGCAAAAAGTGAGTTGTAATTGAAATGTTGGTGTAATTAACTTAACTGAGTAGAACATTAAGTAAATAGAACAAGAATTAAGCTAAAAGCTCCTGATGAAGGCAGGAAAAGAGCAAGGGTTGTGGATTAAGAGTTAAAATTGTTGAGTACTGCCCAACATAAGTGTTTGATTTAAGCCAGCTGGGATAGCAAGTGACATGTGTTAGCTATTCAAGGAGGAAGGTACCCAGGCACCAACATCCATCTGGAGTTGTTGCTTAGCCTTTCTCAGCTGGTTGGGCTTTTTGTTCAGGAGCTGGGTCTAAGAGGTGCAGGGAACAGGGAGCGAAGAGATGCATGTGGGAGAGGAAAGAAGGATGGACGCCTTACTCATGTTCGTCTATGAATGTCATAGCCAGAAGCAAAGTGACACAGGCACTGTTGGATCAGGAAAAAAACATCCTTCAGCCAGTATTGTTCACTTCCCATTCTTTTGGTAGCAAAGTTATTTGCACTATGGTGCTTGAAGGCAGTCAGAGGTTTGATGCACAACAGGATTGATGCATGGTTTAGTGGGCCAGATATGTGTTCATGGAGGAGCTTGGGGTGTCTCTTGGAATAAAAAAGGCCCGAGCTAGGCACCAAGTTAGGGAGGTCTCAGTTCCTCATCTTTGGATCCTTAAGTCCCATCACATGGATGACACATCAAAACTGATCTAAACGTTTGGGCACTGATGTCAGCAGCCATTGATCCTGCTTTTTGGTATACACCTTTCCCAAAGTAATGGTTATTGTCCTTTACTTCCTTCTTTACAAGCTGAAGGTCTTAGACTTGCTTGTGCACTTGACTCTGCAGTGACTCTGCTGTATAGTTTTCCCTTGTTTTTACAGTGTTAAGGTCCAGAACTAATAAAAGTGCACCAGGTTGGTTACCTTGCATGTATATGCAAATACTCAACTAAATGTCCAAGCCTGGGAGCTCAAAGACCTTAAGGCATTCAGTGTTAGAAAGGCAGCCAGAGCAAATGCATCCTAAAGCAATGGGGAACATCTCTTGGGTCACCAAGGAGTTCTGTTGGGAAGTCTGTTTGAAAAGAGTATAGCTATCTTGCTGGTTCATCCATAGCTGGATTCAACAATAATGGACTAGGTATCAGGCTTAGGATTGATTTAATGTGTCCAGCTCCCTTGAAACATATTTTATTCATTCTTCCATGATTTAAGTGTTTTATTTATCTGCACCCTAAGAGTATGCAATAGCCACTTCTTTTCCATGGCAACGCCTGTTTCCAGAATTTGCCATCTGGTGTTTCATGTTTTTCTCTCTCTTTCGTTCCCCCCCTCCCCCCTTTTTTTTTCTTTTTTTCAGCAGCTTTAACATTACTCATTCTGCATCCATTTTGACTTCAGTATCTGAGTTATTGCTCATTGGAAATTTCTGTAGCTCTGTATTTTAAGCCCTTTGTAGATTTGTAGCTAATTAAGCTGGTTGTATTCCTCTTTAGAAGGAGAGAGACACTACTTTATGTCAAGTATTAATGGACTACAGTATTCTTGCAATTTTTGCTAGTGTGGTATTTATTTATATGGTATGATTTTAATAGGGTTTTTAATGACTAAAAACTTCAAACATCTGCTCTTTAGACAATGTAAGCTATATATGCACTTAAAATACTAGGCAGACAAAAATTTCTTCTCTACAGTTTAGCAGCGTTTGCTTATTTTTCTATATAGAAAAAACAGAAAATACAAAGTGTAGTGTCGTACATATAAAAAAAGGAGGTGTGCAAATAGCTGTGGGGCAGTGCTATTGGTCCTCTTAATCTTCCTCCTAAATTCCTTCCTATTGCCTTTTTACAACTACTTGGTCTTGCCTTTACCTGTTTTTTTTTAATTGCTGCCTTAGAAGCTGCTGTCATGAGGGTGATATGGGCCCTCAGTGTGGGAATCTTCACAGGAGCAGAAGGATGCCGATAGCAACAAGATTACTCCCTTTACATAGAGGAACGAGCTCTTGTAGCAGGGGAGTTAGAAGACCATGAGTTGGTTTTTGGCAGAAACTGTGGTTAGGCAAGAATTCCTGAAAGCCCAGTGTGGAGAGTCTTTGGCTGGAGGAGACAGCAGGGTCCTCTACTCTATCAAGCGTTGCAGAAATCGGATGCAGGGTGGAGCCTTTAGTGGGCATTGCAGTTCTAGATGCCCCGCTCTGTGTTTATTGGAGAATTGGCGTGCCTGTTAGTGCCAGACCAGTGAATTAACAAGTTGAGAATTCAGCTGCCAAGAGTCATGTTGCAGATTAAAATACCATGGAATTTAAAAATAAACAGAAATTGTGCTAAAATTCTGACTTGGAAACAGAAACTCAGCAGCAGTAGAGTCAATGTCCTCTGGTAGTCAAATGGGCTTGCGTTAGGCTCCAGACTCTAGTTTTTTTGAAATGCACAAAGGTCTTAGGCATACTTTTAGTCTGTTCTGGAAAATGAGAATATTATCTGCTTTTTTTCTCCTCATTTTCTTTTTTCTTTGTATGCACTTAAACATAAAAAAACCCCAGCACTAATGACACAAGCAGAAAATTAGAAAATCAGTCAGTCCTAGGTAAAGTATTAATTTGACCCCTCTGGTCCTCCATACTGTAAATGTATTCCTATAGGGCTGTTGCACACCTCCACAAGTGACCTTAATGCTAGCATGGCAGATGCTGAAGTCTGTGAGGTGCTGCCTGTGTATTACTTAAGAATAAGTCAGTTGTTCTCTTCAAGGTGCAAAGTGGGTGTGGTTATTCATTGGATTGTGAATAGCTATTTCGAAATCATGCTTGATAGTGAGGAAGAACAAGTATTTCAATGCAAACCTATGACCTTTGTAGTAAGTGTGTAAAATCCGTTTTTAGATATGACTCATTTTTGCCTTCATGTAAAGAGGATGTGGGATACAGGTTGAAAGTATCTAACTGTGTTTTCTTTCTTTTAGATTGTGTTTTTGGAACAAACTGATCAGCAAGAGCAACTGGCTAAGAAGTGGGGGTTCAAAACATCTGACATAAGAGAACTGAGTAACCAGTATGTGTTTTGCTTAGATTAATTTCAGCAAATGCAGTGTATTCTCTGAGCAAAGTAATGTGAGCCTCTGTGAGTAAATTTAGGCAGTGAACACAGTAAATCCAGTCTTATGGGCAAAGCTCCCTTTCAGCTCTGTGAGAGCTCTTAACCCAAGAGCTGTCTGTGTCCTGGATGGGACTTGGAGGGTGGACGGTCTACGACCTTTTTGCACTCCTTGGTTTGGGACTGCAGCCATGGCTGTATTGTGCTGGCACAGAACAAAATGCCACATTTAGCTTTCATACATGACCTCTTGTGGGCCTGCAGAAGCAATGATGTTTTTTCTTGAGATAACATTTTATATCCGTTTTGTTAGCAGCAGGCTGTGCCTAACTAGCTTGAAACTCTAGATTTAGTAAATGTAGGTAACACTAACACTGCAGATATAAAACTCAATTGCTTGGGCTTTGACATACTCCCTAAAAAAAATTGAAAATAGAAGATTTAATTTTTCTGAACACAGAGCCTTGGATTCCTAACTGTATTGCAGCTAGAGTGTTTCTTTTATCTTCAGCTGGTGAAATCCCACAGCTTTCTAGTGAACTGAAATAGTTTTGGATTGCACCTACTATGCTTTGCAGCCAGTAGCACAACTGTAAATGACTTGTGGCTTAGAGTCTAGACCTGCAGCATTGTTTCAGTGTTCAGTTTTTAAAAAATCTGTATGCTTTGTCAGAAGGCTAATCATACAGAATATGTGAGTCATCAGAGGTTTTCTTCACTTGAAATAGCCTGGGAAAAATGGAAGGTGCTGGGAATATGGAGCAGATTGAGAAAGATCTTTCAGCATTTCTAGCATGCAGGGAAACAGTAAGAAGGGGAATTACAAAAAGATGAAATCACTGTTCACTCAGTGTTCGGGAAGAAGGGAAGAAGAGTGAGAGAAATTTTATCTTGTATGGAGTTCCAGCACAAAACAAAACAATTATAGCAATTTCCTAGTAATGTTGATATATTCATCTCTGTTATTGCATGAACACTGCATGACAACTAAAAATATTACTGTTCCATTGTAACTATACCTTTCCTGTCAAGATACTGAGCAGAGATTTTTTTTCACCAGTGTCTGTGTCTGAACTTGTAGATCCAGTGGCTGTTCTGACATTCAACCTTGAAATTCATTGATTGAATACATATATATATATATATATGTACACACACACATAATGTAGAGGAAAACTGGGATTTAGAAAGTTACAGTTCTATATCCATCCTAGGAAGCGAGACTGTGCCCAGATCTTCTCTTTTTCGGATGGATTCTGTGGTGGAGTAATTTTAGTCATTGTGAAATCAGCTTGGCTTTATCCATTGGTGTTTATTCAGTGTAAATATTAAAGATTTCGTCATGCTCTTACATAGTTTTTTTCTCAGCTATATGTAAGTGTTTGTAAAAGTTATTATTCAACTGCTTCATACCATAAAAGGAATACGGGTAGAGGTACAGTGGGAGTTGATAGGCTGATACTGAAAGGGGAAGGTTAATCTGCGCTTTCTGTTTACTCTCGTGGATTTTGCTTGAATATAGTTTAAAGCAAAACTACTTACTGTGGAAAATATTGTGACATTTGGACTGTTACTGTTTTCTTTTATTTCCTTTCCCTAGTGAATTCTTCATGCCAGGAATGGTTGATACTCACATTCATGCCCCTCAGTATTCATTTACTGGAACAAGAGTAGATCTACCTCTTTTGCAGTGGTTGACTACCTACACATTCCCAACAGAAGCCAAATACAAAGACAGTGATTTTGCAGAGGAAGTGTACACCAGAGTTGTTGTAAGTACTGCAAATGTCATTTGCCTACTTGATTACATTAATATTTGTGAAAAATACGTATATTTTCAGAAGATCAACGGAAATAATAGAGCATGTTTTACTGTCATAGAAACCATATAAAACTGTCCCAATTTCCAGCCAAGATTGTCCCCTACTACTTCCAGTCATGTTCTGTGGTTACTGATAAGACAGTTCATTTAATCACATGGTTAACAACTAACTTATCAACTTTTTCTGACATCTGAGTATAATGACCAACTTTTAAGAGCACTCTCAGAGTTAGTATAGCCCACAGGTCTTGACAAACTCAATGCAAAAATAGCCAAACATCGTAAAAAAAAAAAAAAGTGTATTTCCTTTTCTGCACAAAAAGCATGTATTCTGAAATTAGCATCTGCAAAGACTACATGACAGAGAAGATGCTTCCCACAGCATCACAAAAAATCTGGGGTGTTTTGCAGGATTTAAGGAAGATGTTTGCACAGTGGAGATCCTTTCAGCAGGAATATCTTTCACTGCAGGGGCTTTAGGTGAAGTCTGTCAATAGTATTGTGGCACAAAAAGAGAGACTGTTTGAGCTAGACTAGTTCTGAGCAATATAAAAGCTTTAAGGTCAAATTCCACTTAAGGAACAATAAGCAGGTAGATGGTTGCAGAGTTCTGATTCTGTCTTATAAATGAAATATACCCTTTAATAGTAGGCTGAAATATCTTCAAAGATTATGTGATTTGGCCAGCATAAGGTGCCTTGCATTTGTCTAATACTGTGACAACATGGGTTGTCAACATAATAGCATAGTGAATCTGAAATAAATAGTTATACTATCCTTGCCATATAAATTTAAAAAAAAATACTTTCTGCCATCTGCCGTAATAAAAACATGTAGGAGCAGTTTGGCCATGACTTCTAGAGACAAGCACACATGCCTTCAGCTACATAAAGCATAAAGGTGATCTCATTTTCCAGCTGTATGCCTCAACATTCTGTTTACTGTCTCCATCAGTTCAGGTTGTTTGACATCAGCACAGATAAAGTGCTTACTGTGCAAGGTGTTTAGTATCATCACCTGGAAAAGAACTGCCAACAAGAGATGGAAGTTAGTTGTAGGAGCTTCAACACAATGGTCAGGCTCTTCCCATGTGTATCAAATAGGACAAAGTCAGGAAAATGTCTTCACCTCCAAATGTTGCAGAATACCAGTTATTCTGCAGTGTTTGATGGGATGATAATAACCTTCAACTGTCAGAAACAAGACTAAACCTGCAGGGAGCAAATACTGTTTCATATGTATTTTGGTACTTTTGGAGTTGTAATGAAAACATAGTGATTTTTTTCAAATCAAAATTCTGTTTCCAATAAACACTTCCTGTAATTGGTAAAATAAATGATTTAGGTAAAATTTGCCAGATTTTAGCTGGAACCTCCTCTGGTTCCTCAGATTTCGGGAAAGCCCATTCTTCATGCTGATGGTTTGGGAACAAAATACTTTGATTTTTACAATGATGTTAGAATCCAGAAGTAGAGAATTTGGGGTTTTAAAAGCTAAGAAAGACAAAGGTACTTTGTCTCAGTAATGACGTTGTTATTTTTGAGACTCATTTTAGGAGCCCTTAAAGGCATATTTTTAATTATTTACTTTGATTTGAACATTGTATGTAAAAGACAGAGCTTGGCTTCATGTTTGTCAGATAATTAACTCTAGTCCTCTCAGAAGTTGTGTTGGATGTCCCACCTTCTATCTCAAGAAAAAAATAAAATTCTCAAATTATATTGTAGCTAAAATCCAAAAATGTAAATTAAACCTGTATGTTGGATGGGTAGTTAATATAGTATGCATTAGTCCCAAGATCAAGTGAAGCTACAAATTTGATCATGACTTAATGTAACTTTAAGTGGCTCTTCATTTACTATTATGTCCTCCAAAAGTGATACGAACAGGTATCAACCTCTCCTTTCAAATTGTATAAATAAATAAATAAATAAATAAATAAATAACATTCTGAGCAGTTCTTCTCAGTTTACTTTTACCTTGAAGTTTGTCACTTTTTTTTTTTTTTCAGGGATTACAAAGGGCTTTTTATACATGCAAGCCTGGCTATTTTTTCCCAGCCTCATGAGGTGGCCAAAGGAAAACCACTACATTTTCCCAAAAGCCTTGTTTTGCCAATGTTAGATAAACAGTGCTTCACCGTGAAAATTGGAGAGCCTTTCAAAACTAGGAAATAACGTGACTGGTTGTTTGTATTTCTAAGTGTAATTGAAGTTAAACATGTCAGAATTTAATTCCAGTTTGAGTGAAGGAAATATAGACTGGTTTCTATGGGTTAGCCATTGTTAAAATCCTGTACAGATTTGTAAGAGGAATTTTTGAATTTATTAACATTCAGACTCAAAAAAGCTATTATGAAATTAAAATCTGTATTTTACCTTCCCACTTCACTGCACAATTTCACAATAACTAAATGTTCTCACAGTTTGAAACCAGACTGCCTGTNCTTAAAGGCATATTTTTAATTATTTACTTTGATTTGAACATTGTATGTAAAAGACAGAGCTTGGCTTCATGTTTGTCAGATAATTAACTCTAGTCCTCTCAGAAGTTGTGTTGGATGTCCCACCTTCTATCTCAAGAAAAAAATAAAATTCTCAAATTATATTGTAGCTAAAATCCAAAAATGTAAATTAAACCTGTATGTTGGATGGGTAGTTAATATAGTATGCATTAGTCCCAAGATCAAGTGAAGCTACAAATTTGATCATGACTTAATGTAACTTTAAGTGGCTCTTCATTTACTATTATGTCCTCCAAAAGTGATACGAACAGGTATCAACCTCTCCTTTCAAATTGTATGAATAAATAAATAAATAAATAAATAAATAACATTCTGAGCAGTTCTTCTCAGTTTACTTTTACCTTGAAGTTTGTCACTTTTTTTTTTTTTTTTATTGTTTACTTTAGAGAGTACTTGATGTTTAAAACTGCATATACAGCATAATATTTTATTTTATTAAGTGTCTTATATTTCAGGATGTATTGTCAGGCAATATCTGTAATTCCAAGGTGAGGGTGGACTGCTCACTGTTTTTCATAGTGCTCAGCATCTTAAAGAATTGTCCAGCATACTAATTCCAGAAATGTTCTCTGTTTTAATGAAGGGGAAAAAATTATAATCACGCATGCAGAAGGTGANCAGATTTGTAAGAGGAATTTTTGAATTTATTAACATTCAGACTCAAAAAAGCTATTATGAAATTAAAATCTGTATTTTACCTTCCCACTTCACTGCACAATTTCACAATAACTAAATGTTCTCACAGTTTGAAACCAGACTGCCTGTTCTGCCTTTTGGCAGATTGGCTCTTTTTTTTCCAGTCAGTTGAAACTGGTTTCTTTTTATAGAGACGAACTTTAAAGAATGGCACGACTACAGCTTGCTACTTTGCAACAATTTACACAGATACTTCTCTTCTTCTTGCTGAAATTATAGGTAAGACTTACAGAGTGAGTTTTGAAGGATGTTGTGCAGACTGTTAGTTGAAGGAAACAGAGCTTGGGAGTTTTAGACTAGCTAGTCTAGATAGTCTTTCTACCTACTGATTTTTTTTTTATTCATTGTATCTGTCGTACTATGTCCCCCAAATACACCCTAGTTTTCCTTGTACTCTTAACTGCCTCTCTACTACTGTTGTTTCTGCTAGTCTTTTTGCTCCTAAAGCAGCTGTTGGCCGAGCTTGAATTAGGTCTGTTGGAGTTGCTCTTCAACTGCAGTTCTCTACTCTTTCTAGCCTTTTGCTATTTGAGGATTAAAGGGTTGACTGACAAGAGTGCTGTGCAGTCAGTGCGTTAATTTCCTGATACTTTGAAGTTTCAATTAGGAATCAGCATCAGAAATCTCCACACACCCTCTGAAACAAGAATAGTGGGAGCTGCATCAGGATTTTATCCCACCCTTCTTTGCACTATTGCAAATGCCTGCTGTTTGAAAGTGTTATGATTCTTGCAGGATTTCTTAAGGCTCAGTCAGCTCCTGAAGTAGGATGATTTAATGAGAATCTCATTTTCCATCAAGAATTCCCTGGTCTTTCTGATTTTGTAGGAAGACCTCAAACTTTGAAGATAATGAATTCAACATCTCAGATCTCGGACAGTAAAAGTGGAAAAAAGAGATCTAATTCAGGAACGTGTTTAGAAGCTTAGAATTTAGTGTTGTATGCATTCCTTTTAAGTCTCATGTGAGTTCTGAGTGCTAGCATGGGTAAATCTCAAAAAAGAGGCTAGAAGTAGCTCTGGTAATTTTCTCCATCCAACTGCACGTGGGAGGCATGTTAGGAACATCATTCCTTTCTCTTATGGAGAGATGGTTTGCTGACATCTTTATGCCTTTTCTCAGCTCAGTATGATCATCTACTACTGCTACTGTACTTTGATGGTTGTGTTTCTCATCCTCTACTTCACAGCAGTCTTCTTCATATAGTACTACTATGAATTCTGGTTGTGTATAAACTGCAATAACCTAGTTCTCAGTTATAACACTTATAAAGTTGGCTGCTAATGTGGAAGAGGAGAACTTTGACGTAATTTTTTTTCTTTCCTTTTTAGCTTTAAAAATCACATAGATGGTCCCAACTTAAAGATAAGAAAATATAATCAATTATTTTAATATTAAATGAAGCTAGCTGGGGTGGAATTCGCTATTTTGATTTCAGTACAGGCTTTAATAACAGTTTTTGAGAACCAGTGTTTCTGAGTTTTATATTCTTATGCATCTCAACAGATAAATTTGGTCAACGAGCATTTGTTGGAAAAGTCTGCATGGATCTGAATGACAGTGTGCCACAATACAAAGAGATTACTGCTGAGTCTGTACAAGAGACAGAAAGGTAAGGTGATGAAATTGATGGCACAACCTTTAGAAATACAACTTTTTCAAATATCTGAAAAGTCAATGTGAAGCTGACTAAGAACTTACAAGTGTAAATTTATTAGGAACAGGTTTTTTTCTTCTGACAGCATTGTTTCCAACAGTTCTGGCAATTCCTGCGTTTTGCAGCAAATGTGCAAGTCACTGCATAGCCCAAGCGGTTTCTCTCTGTCGCTTCCAAAGAAAGGGAGAAACTACAGCTCTAGGGTATGGAGATAATATGCATGTGTTGTTTGTTTTCTGCCTCCTCTTTTCCCTCCGCAGCTCTGTGACTGGAGGTGATGTGATCTGACATTAGATGGTGGGGTGGCAATCAGTTCCTTCACCCTCATCAGCTTCTGAGCTATTTCCTTCCCCCATTTAGGATAAAGCTTTATTCAAGTTGTAGGAATCAGCTTTCATATACCCCATTTTTAAATGTACTGTGGTTCTCCTCTCCTCCAGCATAACACAATACCAGTGAAATTGCTCAAACTTGCAGCTGAGTGAATGAAGGGGAATCAAATCAAGGCAGTGTACATGATGGAGGGGACCCAAGACTGGAGTACAGCAGCCTTCTGCCTTAGGTTTCCCTTGACTTTCTCATCCATGCTCAGAACTGCTTAAGAGACACAGCTTTTTTCATGGGACTATTTGTTTACTTGTATAAATGTTTCAAATATCATGCTGAAAGAGAAAATACCGAACAGTATTAACCTAACATCTTAACGGCACTTGTGTGAAGTTGCTACCTTATTTGTTGCAAATCGTGCTAGAAGAATGTTAAGTCAGTCAAAATTAGAAATGGTGATGGATTTCCAATGGTGTTTATATTTAAGGACATTTTTAGAATGTGTAGTATTAGTCATTTGCACTCTACTAACATTTATTTTCCTTCACGTAAATCCCTTGTTTTCGTAATACAGAGGGGGTCCTGCTGAATGAGCTTGAAAATGGCAGAACTTCCAGTTCTGATATTTTTCAAAGCTTCAGAAAGATCTACATAGGTTTTTTTTAAGTATCTATCTTACAGCTCCAAATCCCTTCTCATGTGATTGTGTTGACAACAAATGTTTCTCAGTTTTGGATGACAGTGTGCCACAGGTACTCCAGAACTGTCTAGAGAAGAGAGCTCTGTGCGTGTTTGGCTTGGATCAGGAATACTTATCTCTCAGCAATACAATTGCAGAAGGATGAAAAAGCTCTTCCTTTAAGAGCTTTTTCTTTTAAAGAACCTAGGTTTTTCTTTTAAAGAACCTAGGAAATATGATCTGTCATACTGTCAGAATATTACACTGGTTTTAGTTCTTTACAGTTACCCTCCAGAAATATTTATATTGTATGCATGGAAATAATATACAATTCCAAGTACTTCATATATTAAATCTGAATTTAAGTTAAGAGTTTGATTTTACCCTTCTCCTGCAAAGAGGATTGAGTAAAAAGTTAGGGAACTGAAATCTAGAATATGTTATATGCTTCTAAGAGTTGTAGTCATCTGGTAAGAGGAAGATCCCTGTTCAAATCTGTTCTTCTGCTATGGAAGACGATAGTTTCAACCTGAGCTTCTTTCCTTGTAGGAAAGTACATAAGCCAGTAAAGTATAGGGTATTTTGAGAAAGGTATTTGTATTTTGAAACAATGCTGACACTGTTCAAAGAATGTGAAAAAAAAATGAAAACAGCCATCTGTACTTTTAGCATTATCACCTGGGAGTTATACTTGTATGACAGTTTCTGCTCCAGTTACTATTTTATAATAATAAACATTCACCATATCAGGTGAATCAGTAAGAGGAGAGACAGACAGATGATACCTAATTTACATTGCATTGTCTAACTCTCAAAGTTAGACAATGGTGGGCTCAAACTGCTTTGGTCATTGCAGAAATTGAGCTTAGGTCTCTCCCTTCCAAATAGTGATCTAGCACCAGTTTTAGGGTTGTGAATCTAGCCTCCAGCATTATTTTCTTTTCCATCTGAAGATCTTTGACAAATTTGATTAAGTGTTCATTGTAACCAAAATTAAGAGGTTTACTGAATATAAAGTATGACATAAAAATTCAGAAATCCTGCCCAGAACCCATCTCAAACTGGCTTTTGGAAATTCTTTGCATACACTGTGCATATGAGTTTTGAAAGAATTTCTTCCTTGCAAAGCCAAGAAGTTTTGTTTGCTCATCTGCATTATCCATATTGACTGCTTGGGTTTTTTTATAGAGGTCCCTGAGGTAGCTTCCTTCATTTAACGAAGTGAGTAAAAGTATACTGTGTTTTCTGTAAGGTAGATAATCTATATGTTAACATTAATATAAGCATTTCCAGAAAATCAAGGCTTCTTTAAGTGAATAGGGACATATGCAACTGCTGTAAGTGAGGTATGAAATATTGCAACATCTTTTAAGATCTTTTAAATAATAGAATATATTTGATGGTGTAATTTAAATTCATGGACAAATTTAAGTGGTTTTTTTTTCTCTGTAATGTTGCAGCTGTAGCTTATATTTTCAATGAGTTTAATGTAACATGTATTTGTTTTTCAGAGAGAATTCAGAATATCTAATGTTAATTATTGCAAATGAAAAAATTCTGTGTATTCAGGGTCAAATTCCCAACTAGCATAATTTGCTGTAACTATCCTGATTTCATTGTATTGCTGCTTGTTTTTTCATCTGAGAATCTGGCCCAATTTTCTGTAAGAAATTGATTTATGGCTGAAATGATTAATAGACTAAGTTGGATATTAGGCAGAAATTTTTCACTGTGAGGGTGGTGAGGCACTGGAACAGGTTGCCCAGAGAAGCTGTGGGTGCCCCATCCCTGGAGGTGTTCAAGGCCAGGCTGGATGGGGCCCTGGGCAGCTGCTCCAGTGGCTGGAAACCCTGCCCACAGCAGGGGGGTTGAAACTAGATGATCTTGAAGGTCCTTTTCAACCCAGGTCATTCTGTGATTCTGTGATTCTTAAGTAAATGTTTTCTATATTTTTCGTAATTTATAACACAGATGACAGAATTATAACAGATTTTTTTCTACCCTTTTTCAGGTTTGTTAAAGAACTACTTGAAAAGAAAGTAAGTAGAGCTCTCCTTTGTATTCACTTCTGTATTCAGAAGATGCTATGTGAATATATGAAATAGTAAATCCCACTGAGAAAATCTGCTGTCTTAGTGACACATCAGTAAATATACATCTTTTTTTGTAGTGGACAGATATCGTCCATCTGCAAAATGTTCTGCTAGCCATGTTGTTGAGAAATGGACTTGTAGCAGTGTAAATTCAGTTTCATGTGGTCAGAGCACAGTACAGTAATCTTCTGTGCATGTTGTCTATTGACTTTAAAATACTCGGCTTCCTAGACAGGACAATTTTCTGTTAAAGAAAGGTAGAAGTCAGTTGATCACTCTGTGGTATATAAGTAGACTAGTAAAAAAAAGTTCTCACCAGAAGAAATCAGTGTTTTTACAGTACAGTTACTAATCCATTACAAAATTAGTATTTTGGGTCAACACTTGCCTTCCAGTGTGTTTCTCAAGAAATTCAGGTTTACACTCCTGAGGTGAAGAAAGATGTTTACTCTCCAGTGTTACAAGCAGGGATACTTTTCTTACCAGCCTTTTGCTTTCAAGGGCTTCATTTGGTGCCATTTGTATCTCAAAATATTCAAGAATAGATGCTGAGAGTTTAATGCCTAAATCATATGTATTAGTTAAGTAATCTGCAGAAGTCCTGAGCTCCTTGTGTTTGGGATATGGTATAAGAAACTGCAAACCAAGTCATAATATACTGTCTTCTAGTGGTGCCACATGTAGAGCTATTGCCTGTGACTGAAGGCAGAGTTGTAATGACACTATGTTTTATGAAAATTTTAATCTCGAAGTGCAAGGTGTAAAATTAACATCTGTAGCTTTAGCCTTGGTGTCTTCACTGTCTCCTACTGCGTAGTGTAGCTGGTGCTACCAGTAATCTTCCTGTCTAGGGAGTATAGGGACAGTTTTTTGCTATTGTGAGTGGAGAAGGTCGAAAAAGAAGGCGGCTTTGGTTTTACAGAACTGTGCATTTTTTGCATCATTACATCTTTGGTATTCACAGAAGCAAGACTCAGAAAAAGGCTGGTCATTCATCTGACTTATTTCTTGTAATGCATACTGGACTGTCAGCAAATATGAGAAAGCATCCAGTGCTTCTCTCAGCGAGTTCATGTCTTGGCAAAGAGTGGGTGTGTGTGCTTTGGGAAATATGTGTCTCGGGTATCTGCCCAATGGCCACTTCTCCAGCAGCAGCAGGGCTGTGGGAGGTCATCCTTCAAAAAGTCTGGTGAAATCTCAGTGACTCAGTGAAAGAGTTCAAATGAAAATAACTTCTTTACTAAGGTTCAGTAAAACTTTTCAGAAAAAAAACCTTTGATCTCTATTTCTGTGGCAAAATTTCTAATAAAAACAAGGAAATAACTATACAGCTTATTTTGTGTTGGTGTGGATGCAATAAGAAATAAGCAATGGAGACAAAATTTAATTTTTGTATAAATGCTTGTCTTAATTATGGTTACTGATATATAGATGTGAATCCCAAGCATGTCTTTTTAATATTTGCAGTATCCAAGGGTACAGCCTGTAATAACCCCCCGCTTTGGCCCTTCCTGCACAGAGAATTTGCTGTGTGCACTTGGTGACTTAGCACAGGCTCATGATCTCCATGTGCAGGTAAGCTCTGAGAGCTCTGTATACCATCTAAATAGTTCGGACAGGTAGCATACAGACCAAGGAGTTTTCATAATTTCAGCAAAACACTTAAATGGCATCTTTACATTGGAGCCTGTCTTTTATATTCCTCTGAAACCATTAATGGTACTCTGCCAGAACACTGTGACCTGCAGAGGAAGTGAGAAGGTTCATAGCTGGAAGGATGAGCAGTTCAGCAAGCCTCAGAGCATGGTCACTAGGAGGCTGGCACCCAGTATTGTAGGTTGGAGCAACCCCTGTATTGCTAAAGGCTGCTCTTCCTAGTCCAAGGCTGTTAGGTCTGTCTCTGCCTTCTGCTGTTTCTGTACAGAGCAGGTTTCAGTCAATAAAAGAATTACTCATCATTGTATCTTATTTACCATTTGTAGCATAGCTGTAGGATTTCCAGTATGATGAAGTTTCTGTTTTACAAAAGACTATTTTAAAGCTTACAGGTCTGTTGAAAATTCAAGATGTTTCTTTTTTTTTTTGGTTACATAGTTCTAAACATATACTGTTTTAAAGATATCGTACGTTAGGATTTTTTTGTCATATGAAGCGGGCATTTTGAAAATATATGTTCCAATGGGAGTACAGGAGGAGGCAGATTTTTAGTCTGTGACCAGGAATTAAGCAACCCATCAGAAGATACATGGAGTAGCTACCTGCATGTTGCCCTGATCCCAGGCACCAGTCTGTGGTAGGCAGGTTCCCTCTTTCACTTCACAGTCGTGTATTATTTTATTTATTGCTTTAACATTTGCCAAATACCAAGTGGGCCATTATATCAACAAACTACCAGGATGGATTATCCAGGCATATCTTCTCATATCACTTGTAAAGTAACAAACAGATCTCCTCTTTTGGGTCCCAGGGACCTCTCCAAAGATAGGAGAAACCCAGGGACTAGATCTAAATACAGGCTTTACAAATACTAGTTTCTATCATTGTATGCTTAGCACCAGTAGGTTTCTCAGAAGGTTGTAATGTTAAGTTTAATGCTATTTAAAGCACTCATTGCTAAATATTTTGTTATTGCAGAGTCACATAAGTGAGAATGAAGAAGAACTCGAACTTGTGGAGAACATGTTTCCTGATTACCAGAATTACACTGAATTGTATGATAAAAACAAGCTGCTTACCAGCAAGGTAGCTACATAAGAACTTCCACAGCATAGCTTAGATTTATGTAGGGAGTATGATGGTTAATTGTAGTTACCTGAAAAGTTTGTATTGCCTTGTAAAAGTCAGTGACATCTGGCAGAAACTGAGTTGGTTTTGTGTTCTTTGTTGCCCAGGTCAAGGTACTGGAAATTTAGAGAAGCCCACACTTGTCCTAAGCATTCTAGGGGAGATGAACAATAAAAGTATTTTATGCTCCCTGATTGATTTTCCAAAGGTTTCAAAGAGAATTGGGGCAGTGGGGTCAGAAGAAGGATAGGTAAAGCTGCTATTGTTATAGCTGGTAATTCTTGGTCAGTATCCAGCTATCCTTTTGTTACGATGTTCTTGCACTGGTTTTGCCTGAAGATTTGTTCTATGATGTTATGGAAGGACCAACATAATTTTTTGACAGTTTCCTACAGAAAAACAGCTTGTTCTGTTGTGTTCTGTGTATGAACCTCATATACAGACATGTACACTTTACTGTTCTGAATATCCAAAAGCTCTCTCATCTCATCAGCTGATTTTACCAGGTGTTGAGGGGTGTAGTAGCCTGAAGAGTTGGAATTCATTAAAGCTTTATGCTGGCGAGATAAATGCAAGCAGATACGATACCAGCACACACTAAGGACAGGTTGGGGTGCTAGGGCACACCTTATTAGATAGTGGAGAGCCCATGCAAGAGTGAATATGAACAGCCTAACTACAGTCACAGTGCTTAAATATCAGTCAATGTGATTGAAAAATTTAGGAGAGAATTTTCAGAGGCACAAAGGGGACCTGGGACCTCCTTGGGACTTAAATATTGAACTCCTATTTCTACAAAAATGTTCCCCAGTAAATTAGTTATTTACCATCCTTTTTACCTGAGAAATCAATATCGACTACTTAAATGCGTAGACAGTATTAACTTTTGTCTTGCACAGTCCTGTGCACATGGATTTATTGAGCCAGTGTACTAGAGAAAATCTTAGTGCTGCAAACATATAGCTCAGTTCTGTCAGACTTTCATATGCACAGTACTGAAAATGGTCACCAAAAATCAGGGTTACCAGTGCTTTCTGCTGCCAGGCTCTTTGTTGGTTGAGGAAGCATTCTATTAAAGACAAGCATAAAAAAAACATAGACATTCCTCCCTCCCCAGCCACCAAAACCAAGACACCAAATTCTTTTTTTTAATTTTTTAAAAGTATGTTTTTCAGAGCTGTGGCTGAAATATTGCTTTCTATTTTAAAAAGAAGTACAGATCAGCGGAGACATGGTTTAGCAGCTATGCTATGTATGTCCTTAACTTAAGATGTGGTTATTTTCATGGCATTTTCTGTTACATTTGAGCTTGATGGATAGAGGTGGCAAGGGTACAGTGCACAGTGAAAACAGTTCCTGTGCTGTTCTCATTTTTGTCAGCAGATTGCAAGGCCTAACAGAGCTCTTGCGCTTCCCTTTGAGGTAATTCAAAGTAGATTTGTCTGCAAATAATTGGTTTATGCCCTATTACTACGTTTTGTGTATACTGCTTGTGAGCTTATTTTTAAAGTGAGCTATGTAGGCCAAGAAAGAGCAGTCATTAATTAGTTGCATAACAAATTAGATTATTTTAGTTAAAGAATATTCCAGATATATGTATCTACCTGGTGCAAACCTTTAGAGAGACAAAGGGAAACATGCTAAGAGTACATACATCTTCCATGGTATCTGAGGTACTCCTATCCCCAGTACTTAATCTCTGTGTTAGCTACGAAATATAAATCATAAGGCTAGGTACTAGTACAGTACTAGGGCAACTGGGGAATTCTGGCTTTTGTTCCTTGCAGCTCTTAGGTTACAGCAGTTACGGCAAGAGCCAGCACCCTATCATTTTACATTAATAAATGGAAAAAGATGAGGGAGTGATATGTCGGGCATACTGAAGTTGATGAGAGTTTATCCTCTGTTGAACTCAAGAGCTTCATTCACGAAGTGCATTAATTTCCCTTGATGGTAGCAGGTGTCCTTTTGGCAATTACAAGCAGTGCAGCAAAAATGACATTCACTGAAGAAAATGCAATATTGAGTAAAATTGGTGATTCTGGTTTTTTTTAGACAGTGATGGCTCATGCCTGTTATCTTTCTGAAGAAGAGCTGAAACTTTTTAGTCTTCGCGGAGCTGCAATTTCACATTGCCCCAATTCTAACTTTTCGTAAGTTTAAAAGGAAAAAAAAAGGCGTACAATTAAATAAAGCTGTTGTTCACATAGTACCCCGGGTCCAGCCTATTGTTACAAGGCAATGTGTATGATAACCCATTCCACCAGAATGACACATTGGTTTGTGCATGACCATTCATGTTCCACTTCTGGTTGGTGTGCTCTGGACTGACTTGTGATCTTTCAGTATAGTCACATCTATTTATATATATGATCTATATATTTATATACATATAATATGACATTTTGACTGTTCTATCACTGGCAGATTCAGACCATCTCCCTTTCCCCCGAAAGTGTGCATATGTTTTGGAGAAATGGGAATGGGCTATATAGTCTTCTTTCTATTAAGTAGAAATGAGATACTGTATGGTATCGAGCCAGGATCCTGTGCTAAATGTTGACAGTCATTTTGCCTTTAAGACAATCAATATGTTGTTTGTAATGACTTACTGGAGCTCATGAAATGAACTCCCATCTCCTGGAATATATGTCATATTGGCATTTTTTCACAGGTATACTGAGAGCTTGTTTTCATCAGATAATTATAAAACTGTGGGAGTTTTTAATTGAGAAAACTGCCTTTTTTTTAGTGTTTAAGTCCCATTTTTCAGATGTATGAATTCAAATGCTCCACCTCAGTTTAATAAACCCAATCTGTTGCACACATTCTGAGAGCCTTTGATGTGAACCGGCTCTGCAGCTCTACTCTTCCTGAACTTTCTCTCCGTGTATCACACAGAGCACATTTCTTCTTCCAATCCAGGTTGCGCAGCGGCATATTAAATGTGCAGACGGTCTTGAAACACAACGTGAAGCTTGGCCTTGGTACAGGTTAGTAGTTTTCTGTAAAAACAGTTTCTTTTGGAAACCATGGGAGATACAAATCATGTCTAATCATTAGTATTTAAAAATCAGCATGTCTCAAATTTATGGAGCTGCCGGCTTTCTTTCACTACTTCTAGACTAGTGTAGTCTAGAGTACTCAAATCTAGAGCTGGTCCAAAAGTGTTTAAAAGAAAACCAAAAATGAATGAAGAATATTTTGTTCAAATTGTGAGAGTAAACAGGGATTGAACAACAGGTTTCTGTTATACTGAATTGTGTTCTATTTACCTGATTTCGTATGTGGGAGCACCTTTATTAGGAATTACACATTCAGAGACAGCACTTAGCAGTAGAACTTTTCATGTTTAACACATCTGCTGCATCATAACATTTAATTAAAGCTCATAGAAATTTAACCCAGAGACTTATTCCCAAAGCTTTTTTCTAAGAGTCTGATCCCTTCTAGATGTCGCTGGTGGATATTCTGCTTCTATGCTTGATGCCATCAGGAAAACAATGATGGCATCTAATAGTCTTCAGATCAATAAAGTGAATGAAACAGGACTAACTCTTGAAGAAGCTTTTCAACTAGCCACTCTAGGAGGAAGCCAAGGTAAGAAGAAATTTCTTGAGGATGTACACAGAGAATTACAGCTCTTTTTGATAGTGTGTCTCCCTGTCTTTAAAAGGTGTCTGAATGCACAGAATTTGTGGTGGCAGAGTGACGTTTAAAATGGTATCTGCTGGGGAGAGATATCCTTCAGTCTCATACCCGTACTAGGCTCACTACAGAAAAGCATTTGTATTGATGTTGAGGGTTCGATAATAGAATCTTAATCATTTTTCAGGGTTGTACATTTTCACTCCAGAGATCCTCAGACTTCTTAATCTATAGTGCTTGTGTGTTTATCATACCAATTGGAAAGACCTCATTTTCTCAGAAACCATCACTTAGAGGAAAAACTATGCAATTACTATAAAATCACACATGCTTTTTGTCATCAGTTTCTAATTTTGTTTCTGCTTTTTGAGCTCTCAGTGAGGCAGTTTGTTGCCTCATTCAGAGAAAAGCACAAAGTTTAAACAGGATGTACACCATAGCTGTTTAAGATACAGCTGCGTCTGCAGAATATAGTCATATGGTATATCGGCTATTCAGGTTCACTGGCATGTTTTTTCATGCTCAGTATGCACATACTGATGGATACAACTAGCAAAGTATTACCAAAACTTGTATAATTTAGCAAAGAGCAAATCCACACATAAATAAAATTTTACTATTTCAGTTAGCAGAAACGAGCTCACTACCTGCTAAAGAACTGGTCCCAAGTCTTTTCAGTGTAACGTTTTTGTAGTTGTTAGAAAACACTATTGGGAAATATTAATGGAAGTTTGAAAGATGGAATGAAAATTTCATTGAACAGGTCTTCTCAGGACTGTATTTGAATTTCTGGAAAGTGTAATGGAAAAATAGAGAAGACAGAAATAGGCAGGGGACAAAAAAGGAGAGATCTTTTCCCCACAATATATGTTGAATTAATTAAGACTTGAATAAATTAGCTGATATATAGACAGTAAAACTTATAAAAATCCCAAACTCATGCATGGTTTTCCTTCCCAGCTATTCCTGTGCTTGTTCTATCTGGGTTCTTAGGTTTACTTAGTAATGTGTTTATTGTGTGTATTGATTTTGAGCTGTTTATCCTTACTGAATCACTTTCAAGGGTAGAATATAAATTATTCATCTAACCTTCCAGCAGCCTCGTCAAGTATATTTTGCGGAAATTTAAATGAGTGATTCCTTGTTGCAATAATTTACTTTGCTGGGACTCCTAAGCACTTGTCACCCTCTTGTGTTTAATCTAAAAATTGCATTCTGCTCTCAATGAGCTGAAGGAATATGAGATAATTTCAGTTGAAACTAGTAGGCAGTCAAAATACTTCAGGATTTGGAGAAGTTTAGACATCTTTAAGATATTGTGAATTTCCTGCCACACACAAGCTTCACTGAAGGCTAAAGTTCCTTTGTTGGACAGGAGAAGTGTGAAAACAAGTGAACAAATTATTTGCAGATATTACCCCCCTTGATAACTTAGTTTAACTCCTGAGTATTGGAAAAGTTAGTACACAGATGCTTTATACAGCTGAAAACTACCCTAAATCATTGCCAAAGAGACACAAGGGCCACTCTGTAGGTATTCTAAGCACTTGGAAGCACACAGTCACTGAAGACAAAACTAGATTTTTAGTGCTTGCAGACCTAAGAACCAGAGGTTGCAATGAAGCTTTGAAATAACAAAGCTAGACAACAGACCACAAGACAAGCCTTACAGGTGGGTATAAGAACTTCAGATAGGGCTATGATTTTTTTTCCCACAGCATGTTGTTCTTTATTTCTGCTAATTAGCCTTAGTTATCCTCCTAGCACACCTCTTTTATTACCATATAATAATATGTTACTATTGTAATAGGTCTATACAACCCGTCAAAGTTGCTTAAACTGTTTAAACAATTAAATCTAATACTGGCTTAGCAAGGTGAGTATTATATACTTTACTGTTTCTCTGAATTCATTTCATTGCCCCTTTTTGGAGCTTTAACATTTTTGCAATGTAAATGGTTGTTATTCCACTTTACACAGTGAGTGGCGTATACATCAGATCTACAATTACACAAAATCAATGGAGAACATTCAGAGAACAAAACTCGAAGGAGAGATTCAAATTGTTTTTCAGATTTATTTTACCCTTAACAGATGCCCTTCAGAAATTCACAAAAATATACATGGTTTTACTGAGAAGTTCTTAAAGAACTCAGATGCTGACATACTCACTGTTGAATTTGCTTTCATGTTTTTCCTTGTAATAATCTAAATTCTTGTAGTTTTTCTTATGAACATCTCAAATAAGTGGCCAGATGCTTCCACATGGTGGGAAGAGGCTTGCATTGAAGTTCTGTTTGTGAGCTTATTTTCTTCCTCAGCTCTAGGACTAGACGATGTGATTGGAAACTTTGAGGTTGGCAAAGAGTTCGATGCACTGCTAATCAACACAAAGGCTTCAGACAGCCCTTTTGACTTGTTCTCTGCTGATAATTTTGAGGTAATCAGAACAGGTTTAATGATACAAAAAATTACTGGAGATTATGTGGGGAAGGTCTGTGATATGGCCAGAAAAAGTCTCTCGAGAGTTATTTCAGTAACAGGAGTCAAGTATACAACACCTGTGCTCTCAGTATTTCAACCCAAGAAGTTTGAAAGTGGTAAGTTTCTGTTTAAGAATCTTACTGTCCTCAGTGACAGTCCCATGTACCCATGAGCAAAGACGTATGTAACCCTTTTCTAATGCATGTTTTATTAGCCCAAGCTGACAATTAGAGTTAGCTATTTGCAGTGGCAAACGGCAGCCCAGAAAAAGGCAACTTAATTTTAGTTAGCACTTGAGTTCAAACTCGAAAATGGCAACTTGTTCCCAGATACAGGCTAGGTTACCCTGACTGCACTGATATTGTAAATTTAAGCAAGAACTCAAGATGGTTAATTGGAGTTGAAAACACAGTTTTTATGCAAACTTATAAGCGGTATTGGTATTATGCAATAGACACCTTCTTATACAAAAACTTCTTATGATTAAAAAGCACAATGAACAACAGTTACTCGAATTTACTGATGTGGCCAGACTGCCTATTGCCACCTCTATTCTGAATGTCGCCATTTACTTAGAAATATGGCCATAAATGGTGAGGTAGTTGTTCCTTAATCTGTTTCAAACACAATAGTCTGGATTAGAATAATTTCTTTAAATTTTAAATCTTCTTCCTAGGTAAAATAATTGTGGTAAAAAAATGTTTCCAGTTTAAGTCTAAAACTTTTACCCTAAGTTAGCAGTTCTTAGGACTTTAAAAATGCTTAAAGTTTAGTCTCATTTTTCAATAAGTAAATTAATTAGAGAACTCTAAAAAAAAAAGAGGAAGTCTGGGTATTGTGTTTTAGGCATATATTTGTTTATACTGTCAAACTTGTGCAATGTGCAACAGCCTTCTTACTGAAAGTTTTTATAATAAAATAAGAAAATTTTTATTTTACTGTTAGTAGGAATATTTGGGAAAACTATTTTTATCAATTCTTTCTAAGTTTCAAATAATTATGACCTGGGATAGCAGGTACTGCTTTCTGAATTTGGTTTCTTACAATTTTTTTACAGGACACTCTCCAGAAGTTCCTGTATCTAGGTATGTTCTGATTCTCAGTCCACATAAAATTATCTTCTTGTTTCATACATCAAAAATTGAATAAATTAATGTGGAAGTTAATAATAAATTTGTTTATATGTAATTAAATATACATTTGTGTACCATAATTTAAAATATTTATTTATATTGTGTATAAGCATTTATATGTCACTATTTATTAATATTAATATTTACTTACATTTATTTACATTTATTTATAAGTGCTGAGTAATAACTAATTGGTTTAACTGCTGTTCTTTAAGTAGTTAAACATAGTTAAACAGTTAGTTTAACATGACCCAGTGCACCAGTTTTGTCATATTTATTACCACACTTATCTTTATTTACAGTAGGAGCTGAATCATATTTCACATTAAAGTGACACTGAAATGCTAATCACCAGTTCACTTCCACCCAGAAAGATTTTTGCAAACAAGTTGGCATTGGGTTTTTTTACTCCTAAAAGATGGCCTTTAAAACAAACAAAACCCAAACCAAACAGTCCTGCCCCCCTAAGACAATAGATATGCTTTCTACAGCATCGTTTGGACCAAGAGGTATGTTGTTACCCAGAGGTAGCTGGTGGTAGCATGGTAGTGGCCATGTTTGTGTCATTCTCTAGTTAGGCTTTTGCCTTTATGAGAAGCTGGCTGAGGCAACCCAGCTTTACTGCTGACGGGTACCTGAGTCAGTTCAGATGCTGTGCAACGATGTGATCTTTGTGGTAGTCCTGACTGTTTCTCTCCAAATAAACTTTCTCAGTCTTAGGAAGCAGTCACTGCAAATGAGTATTCCAAAAATAATTTTGTGGATTGCATAATTTTCATTTATTAAATCAGTGTGTAAATTTATGTGTAAATCTCTGTTTTGATCATGTTATTTCAGGTGATGATCGGAATATTTCTGAAGTGTATGTGGCTGGAAAGCAAGTGGTTCCTTTTTCAAGCTCAGTATAAATCCATTTCCCTTTTGCAAAATACTTTGCTGATCATTCTGCATCTGATTTGGAAAAGATTGATTAAACACAGTGCCTGATCATCAGGAATGACACCTTATTTTTGTTTAATATTTTAAAACTTGCAAACATTAGAAATTTTATTAGACCTTTCAAGAATTAACTTACTAAAATTGTCACAGTTTTAGGAGGAAATGCGTATTTAAACTTATTTGTAAAAATAACCTGTGCATTGGTAAGGGATTTGGTAAATACCTTAATTTAAAAGAATGCTTGCTGTTCCTTTCAATAATAGTTTAAAAAGCATTATGAAGAAGAAGAGACTCTCATTTTCTATAGTGTATCTGATTTAAAGGAAAGCCAGTGCTAGTAAATTCATTTTGCATTATTATCACAGAAGAATGCAATTTCCATAATATTATCATCAAGTACGGAAAAATCAGTGACATTTTGGGGCATTTAGAACATTTTTCAGTTTTCTCTAGGAGCTTATTTTTTTGAAGCAATTATTTCATTTAAAATACATTTTTAAAAGATAAATTAGATAAGAAGCATGTATTTATAACAAATAACGGTCCTTTGAATCAAAGACTTCAGATTTGTCATTCGTAGTCAGACAGAAAAGAACTTGTGGAAGAACCAAATAAGAAATGCGGTATTAGTCACAAGGAAAGGGGCTGGGAGAGTGGAAGGGCTGCATTGTTCTGTGATGCTGTCAGCTGAAACTGCATTTCCACAGATTTTGTTCCTAAGTCTAGAAGTGGTCAGCCTGATCTTCCACCAGTTCTGTGCTCACTCTGTTGAATTACCTTCAGCTGAGTGACAGATGAACGAAAGTTGTGTTAAATCAGAAGCAGGAACTAACATATCTGAGCAGGCTACTTGATGGCAAAAAAAATGAAGAGATTTTTTCTGGACTAGATGGAGTGCTTCATTTAGTTCAGTCTCCTGCAGAACTTTCCCCAGCTCATTTGCTCATGACTGCTCAGACAGAACAGTAAGGTGTCCCTTCACCTTTCTGTAAGGGAAGTGAGTAGGTTTAAAAAAAAATACACAAGAAATGCACTATTTCTGGCCATTACCACCTTTGACTTGAGGTGGAAATCCCCACTGGAAAAGGCAGCTCATCTTTAAAATGCTGTTTTGTGTCTTTCAATGTGGCAACTGTAATCCCAGCCCTGTACAATTCCAGGTAAAAAATGTACCTCTTTCATTTTGGAAATCTGTGAGACTTCCTTTCTTAAAAAGCATATTTTCCTACTGTTTATCAGAGGGTTTTTTGTTTTTTGGGTTTTTTTTTTTTGTGAGATTAATTTGAGGAGGGGGTTGCTCCTTGTTCTTTTATTATTATTTTTCAACACAAAGGATGTAAACTTCAGTTTCAGTGTCAATAGAGACAATATGGTATTGAGTTACTATAAGCATGTGTTGAATATGGTTCTAAGACCCATTTCAAATTCCTTTTGATTTCACTGAACTTTGTTTTACACCTTTATCTCACTGTCTAGTGATATAAAGGCACAGGACTTCCCTCTGTTCACAAAACAAGGGAGGCCACTGCACCAAAGTCACACTTCATGCCTACTTCTGAGAGGGTGCTTGGCCGAATGTCACTGATAACTTTCTGTTTTAAAGATCTTATCAGAGCTTACATACCAATATGATTACACCCATGTGAAACAGTATAGCATCAAGTGGCAGTGTAAAAGCTAGCTTGGGCACTTAAAGTGGTACAGCCTTTTCAGTGTGTTTTTTTTGCCAAAGCCGAGCAGCCCTAGAGAGCAGCAGGGGATATTGGCGTGTGGACACCACGCAGGTGCAGCTGCGTGGCTTGCTCGGCGAGAGCTAGCTCAGGTATCTTCATGGGGAACAACGCTGTGCCATGTGTTTGCATAGATACAGCCTTTGAGTCCATTACATTCAATGATTCCTAAGGCTTTAGGAGTCAAGATTTAGGGATTAAGATTTCCACATTCCATTCAGGATGTTTTCTTAACCATTTTGTTTTTAATGTGTCCCAACCACCTACACAGTAGCACACTTGCTTGGCAAATAACAATCTTCTGCTCTGTAACTTAATTTCCTGATTCAGGGAGCATTTTTCCTCATGAATTTTGGCATGAATTTAATTGACCAAATTTCATGTTCCAAAACCAAAGATCTGTGAGACACATGTTTAAATCCTCCCAGTTAGTGCTTGAAACTATTTTTAGGAAGTTTCATGGTTTTCAGATTTGGCTTTCCTGCAAGAATGTGTTCTGGGGTGGAGAAAGATTACACAGTGTTGTGTACAATGTATGTTTGTGCCCAACTTCTTCACTTCCCCACCTATGAGTTAAATCAACACTTTTATTTTAGTGGTAGTGTTAACTGTCTCTGACTTCATTGTTTTCCCACTATTTTGTGGTGGTGTTAAGAATGGGATTCAGCATTTCTTCTTAAAAGATTTGCAGAGGAAGAGGGGTTGCTGATTTGCAAACTGGGAATACAGAAAAACTTACAAGTTCAGTACTGTACTGCTGGGCCAGTTCCAAAGAGACACACTAGGATAGCCCCTGCCAATGACCTTTGTGTCTGAATGTTGACTGCATCATGAGCAGTTTGATTCTACTTAAATTCAGGCACAAGGTAGGAACTCAGCCTTTTAATTATAGCTTTACTCATGTTTAGTACCCAGACACTACCTAGACTTAGAAATGGAGAATCCACTTTTTGAGAATCTCAGCTGGAGAAGGAGCTCTGCCTGCAGGTAGTGCCCTGGGCTGCTTGACCACCCTGCAATGCCAAGGATCTGGAGGAGGAAGAGCCAGGATCGACAGCATTACACTAAATGCTGAGGTGCTTAGGGGTAAAGGAAAGAAGACTGAATTTGATGTGAGAGGAAGCCAGTGGAGGAGTTAATATAACAATCTGGGTGGTACTTTCAACAGCAGCATGTTAGAGTTGAATGGAGAAAGACTATAATGCCAATTAAAAAAGTTGAAGTGGGGTCCTCTGAGGTAGTCTCAGAAGCTTGTTCAGCAGAAGATGGCTTAACGCACAGAAATTTTAAAGTTTTTTAGGTGACACAGAGGATGTCATGGCCAAACTTCTCTGAAGTAGTTTTGGGAAAGTCACTGAGGATTGCACTGTGAAGTTTTGGTCCTTGGGACTCTCTGGCTTTGTGTAGATTGCCAAGACACTTGGTGCAGCAGGGGAGGATGAGTAGATGAAAGCAGTTACTGCTGAGACTTACACCTCTGCAGTGTATGCAGCTTATGACTACATATAGGTGGAGTCCTTGGATAAATGTCCCCACTGCATATGGAGCTTGAAGCAGGACAAATAATTGTTGCAGACTCAATATCTCTTTTAGAGGCTGGAGCATATTTGGCATGCAGCTGAGCCTTCAGTCTAGTTTCCTCCAAAATAAACTTAACCCTTGTATACCAAAACCACCCTGGAAACTGAACCAAGGTTCAATAAGGGAGGGTGTTTGGGAATTCACTTCAGAACAGCACTGCTGTCTCAAACCAAAATGCTAATGGCAGCTAGGACTTGGACTATTCCCACTCCATCCCCATTCTCACGGAAATTAGTAGCTAAAGACAAATTAAAGCAACCTCCTTTTCTCTTAAAAAAACCAAAAAAGAAAAAAAAAGAAAAAAAAAGACAACCAAACACTAAGGGGAGATGAGTAAGTGGAAGTAAAGAAAGGGATAATTTTCAGTCACTATAAGTGACACAACTCTCCTGACTTGAGATAAAACCTCTCAAAAAATGTACACACAACTGTTTCTAGATGTAAGTCCCCATTAGATCTCTCGCCAGATTGTGGATGGGATCTTTGTTTCTTAATGTGTCTTTGTGTTCAGTGTTAGCACACCATTCAGACAAAGGAAAAAAAGGGTAGTTTGTGGAAAGCTTGCTTGTTGGGACACTATGCTTAATGTGTTCTATGTTCAGATTAGCACTTATTTATTATAAATGGAATGTATTTGAATTACTGTTATATGTTGATCTCATTGTGTCACTTTAGGTTTTGATTATTAATGAAATGCTAGTAAGTATTGCCTATGCATTATGCAGCATTATTTGAATTATTCATGTGTGGCAAGTGGAGTTTTGCACTTTAAAATGCTGCCTTGGCCTAATGTTTATATTTATTCTGTGTTTTTTGTGCAATCAGAAAGCTTTGTAGGGGAAAAAATGTGTATTTGTTCACTGTACTGAACATTTTCATTATTTTAAGTGGACTTTCTGTTAGAAAAAGAAATGCTAAAATGACCCTGCTTAAAAGTCTGTGCCTGGTTATACACTAATGAAGTAAAATATTATAATGATTTTGTGAAAGGCAACATGAATATCAATTAATTAATTTAAAAATATTTACAGAGAAATGGATTTTAAAAAAAATTTAATTGTGATTTTGCAATGCAGATTAGAAGGTGGTAATTCTTGCTAAATATTTACTGTTCTGTGGAGCAAAGGAGAATGTAACTATTGTTTATACATTTAAAAATAATATGCAAGTCTTGAAAAATAAAAATTCTTTCAAATAATATCCTGGTTTTAAAAGGAAAAGATACGAACAACATTGCTCTGACAAGCTGTCTAAAAAATATTGTTTTAAACATTTCCAGGAACAATCCGTAATGGATGATAAGGTGGACAGCTTTCAAAATACTGGC
Source organism: Syrrhaptes paradoxus (assembly GCA_013400615.1). NCBI lineage: Eukaryota > Metazoa > Chordata > Aves > Pterocliformes > Pteroclidae > Syrrhaptes > Syrrhaptes paradoxus. Next base: position 101,692 of record VZTO01007002.1, read on the forward strand.
TTTTATGAATAAATGGTGCTGCCTTACCTGCAGCCCTGTATGTAGAGTGATCAAGTCATCTCTAAAATGATAGTGTACAAGTAGAAGGCATTTAAAAAATAGCCAAGGGATTTTGAAAATTCGAGAAAGAACTGGGAGAATAAAAGAATTTGAAAAGAGATTTGAAAAGAGTGGTAGCAGAATACAAAATAATGCAAAGTAGAAGGAAGCTAGATCAGAGGAACTCATAAAAACAAGATTACATGTCAGTGAAGTTTTAGGTGGGAAATGCTCAGAAAAGAAGATACATTTTTAGGCAGTGTTCTGTTAAATCATGGACCTCATTCCTTCCAAAGGTTGTTAAGGCCCAACAGCTGAGCAGATTTCCAAAGAAGTTACTTATATGCTTAATAATGCAAGCCCAAATAATCTTAGCTAATCATAGCATAATTATATAATGCTTTTCAGCCTCTCAGCCTCTACTTCAAGAGTTAGATTTAAATTACTTGTAACCATTCTGGAAGAAACCTGATGCAAGGGCACATTGTGTTTTTTCTCCATGTGTCCTGTGAAACATTTGGCATCGGCCAGCTCAGAGACCGAACTGCTCTGTCCCTGGGGAAGAATCTCTCTCTGCTCCTGCGTGACCCAAACATTGTCCCCTGTCATGTGCCTTGTGGTGCAGTGATGACTGAGTCTGACACAGGAAGGCAAACATCTGGTGTGACTAGAATAACTGAAAATAAACTGTTTTAAAAATCAGATTGAAGTTGGGCACACTGCAGAGAGCACACCATGTTTTAAATTACACAGGGATATACCTAATAGTGAACTTCTAGTTACTAGGAACTTTGGCTTATAGTTCAGGGGTTTTTTTAAGCTCCTGGCCTGTATGTCCAACAACTCATGCTTCTCTCAACAGAAAAGCCAGGAAATCACATCTGCACGGCTCTTTGTACCAAAAAACCCCAGTAACAACAGCAACAGGAACAATTCTCGGGAAGCCAAAAGGACATTAGCGATATCAACAGCAGTCTGTTGTGTAAAGCTAATAGAACTGTTAGCTTTTCTCAACAGGCTGAGCAATGTTTTTGGAGGGCAGTTTCCTGGAAATTTCAGTGGAAATTCTTTCTTGGAAAATGCCCTGAATCAGAACGTGCTCCAACCAATGAGGTCCCCTGTGGCTTCTGCAGAGGCAGTCTTTTCTGTGAGAGCAAATGCAACAGCCATGCCTAGACTCACACTTCCTTCCCTGGTCAGGACTCAGAAGTGTGTATTTACTTGAATTCTGGATTTAGTTTCTGGTTTCTCATACACTTGAGTTTTGTTTTAAAATAACTATGCTTAATGAGTAGAGTTGGGAGAAGGATAAGGCTAAAAGGCAATCTTACACCTTCCTGCCTAATGCTTCAAATCAAATTATTTGTCCATCAGGTAGATGTTATTATGTTTGCACAGCTCAGACACAGTGATTTGACTTAATGATTTGAGTTGGCTGGTAACAACCAAACCCAGCCAAGACCAGGACGTAAACTGTGAGCTGCTGACAAAAACATAAAAATGTTTTATGTTGGTCTTCACTTAGGTGACCAAAGGCTTTGCTTAGCCAAGTGTTCCTAGGCGCACTTATGTACAAAAACTCCCTAGAGATAAGCCTTCAGTAGAAGAGACCAGTGGTAGTGACAACAGAAGGCTTTGATCTCTGTGTCCTATCTGCCCTTGTGGCTTTGGAGCTAGGTTGTGTGTTCCTTTAGCAGCTTCTGTTGATGTAACTTTTGAAAGGCAGTTGCACATACTCCTTAGCTGAGGAAGATTGCAGCCCTTGCTTCAAGATGAGCCTTCTTTCCCCAAAGGGGAGTTCACGTCTCACTGGAGTAAGCTTTTTGGATTCTGGTCTTTGGTTTTGTCTGCGCGTCACCTCTTGTGCATAAGCTCTGCCTAACTGTAGATAATGTTGAATTTATTGTTCCTCTTGTACTCGTGTAGTTTCAAAGAAGAGCAATGTATTAGGAAAAATGGTATATACAATTTCCACTGTTCTGCTTGGTTTTGATCATGCTAAATGAGAACTCATGTACTGCTGAAACAAAATAAAGAGGCCTTGTGTTTACACCGACCCTCCTCTCTTTCTGTGCTTGACTTTGAAGGAGAGAGAAAGGTGACAAGCTGACTAATGAATATTTACAGCGAAGACCATAATACACAGCAAAGTGTTGGAGTTGCACAGAACTTACCTGTTCTCTGGGGAACTCGGGCACACACATCATAGGTGTTTGCAAACTGCTTAGTATGCGTAACTTTATTTTAGGGGATCTTTTTTGAGATTCAAAATTCTTACAGCTTTTGATGTATCTTTATTACTAGATTTGCTGGCTTGATAAATCAGACCCAGTGCTTCAGTAACCTTTTTCTTATTTTGTGTCTAAGTAGACAATCCTGAAATGATTTTTTTTGTGCTTGTCAGCAAGCACACACAGTCACATCTCCTTTAATATGTTCTTCTTTACTTTCATAGTTTTCAAAGCTTAGGCAGAAAAATGTCCCCACTCTAAGCAGCTCTGAAACTTGCCAGAAGTGGATTTCCTTAATTATGTGCACAATAAATAAAGTTGTCCTTTACTTACATTCTTTGACCAACTTATCAGCAGAAGTCATGCAAACTACAAAGACAGGTGAAAGAAAACTTGATAGACTACTGTTCTTGACAGAAGGGCCCACTTAGGCTTTCAGCATAGGAATTCTACTAAACATTTTATTTTGAAAGATAGCAGTAAGGAATGCTTCTGCGACATTTTGCTAGAGTACTATGTTGAGACTTGCCTCTTTAAAGCAGTATAAACTCCAGATGTGAGCACAGTTGTTACGGTATAGAGGGTTTGTGAGACAGTTTGAAAACTTGAGAGCCTGTGGGTATGTTGTAAGTAAAACTCAGGCTACAGTAACCTGTTCCACTATGAGTTAATGCAGGCACAGTGTGCACAAGTGAACACAGAATTTGCAAGCTTAAAAATAGCCATTGAATAATCATGAGGATATTACCAGTGTAATTTTCATCTGTCTCCCCTCATGGCTATTGAAAAGAATACAAAGACTCTTCTTGGTTTGGGATCGGATACTGAATAATTTATAATGGGGCTTAATAGGTTTATAGTTCATGAGTTAAGAGAATAGTTAAAATGCAAAATGAAAGTTGCTTGCCCTATGCTTGTACTCTGTAATTAGCTGTCTTCCTTCCAAAGTAACGAGTTTGTGACTGAATTCTTGCATTAATTCTGATTAAAAGTGTCCTTTAGGAATTAACATAAAAGTATGGCTAGAAATGCCATGAAATCCTGATGAAGTATGAATGATACCTCTTCCTTTCATATTTTGTCCTAGAGGTACCATTTCCAAATATAAAAGGTATTTTGCTCTTTACAATCTGGAAGTATTAAAATGGTAGCTGAAGTTTAATCTCAGCTACCGCTTACACAAATCTGAACCTACTAGCACACTGGTGAAGGTTCATAGCTGTAAGAAACCCAACTCCTCTGATAATTCATACAGAATATTAATTCCAGCTAGCTGCTGAAATTAAAAGCAGCACTAATGCTAGTTGTATTAACTTGATAGTGCAAAAATTGTTCCTTGAGCTTTTATCTTTGAGGAGTCGTCACCACGGCTGTATTTTTATGGCTTGTGAAACAGCAAACAGATGTGCTCAGCAAGAACAGTGCTGTCTTGCAGCACATGCCAGCCAGTGCTGAGCAATCCTTCCTTCCCCAGCTGAGAGGCTGCATATGTTGGGGGCATTTCCAGCATTGTTAGAAGAAGATTCACATGCTCCAAGGGACAATTGAGGGAAAAGAGGAGAGTCTGAATTGTCTGCAGAAACTGGTGCTTCAGAGAGACACAGATTTTTAAGCCTAAACCTATAAAAAAAAAGAACTGCTGCAATCCTCTGCTCTGACCGCTCCAGACCCTGAGAGAGGGGTGGCTGAGGCATCCCATGAGGCCATGCCTTCATCACATACCCACCTGCAGGGCTGAAAGTCTCAGTGAAAGCCAGGACATGCACAGAGCAGGTTGGAGTGACTAGGGATAGAGTTGTTCCAGGCACAGTAGCTAAGAGCAGCAAGACACCATGCACGTGCTAAACACTCACTGTCTCAGCTTATTATAGGGGCTTGTTCCCTCAGGTGTGGTGCTGTGCTGAACTCCATGCTAAAAGTTTGGGAGGTCACCTGGACACCCCATTGCTCAGCCAGCCTATATGAGCAGCCCAAACTCTCAGCAGAGGCTCCTGGTGACCAGGGAGCTGAGTGCAGTTTCCTGCACTCCTGGGCTGGTGTCCCTGTCACTAGTGCATCCACACCCCAACACCATCTCAAACTGTCAGGACTAAAATTAAATTCAAATTGCTATATTTGCACTTTTGAGTCATCTCTAAGGGGTTCATGTGTACAGACAGCTCTTGGCTGCACTTCTGCCTGTTTTGGGATCTGCTGCTGGCCTGCATCTGGCTGTAGGTGGTGAGACTGAGACAAGGTGATGCAGCTTGAGGTGGGACATGGCATAAGCAACCTTTATAAAGCCCTGCTCTCTCTTTAAAAAGAACAGTGGTTGGTAATACTCCCCCTACTTTGTAAAACTCCTTTGGGGAGTTGCAGGAAAAGGAAAACGGAAAGAGAAAAAAGGGAAAGCAATAAAAAAGGAAATAGTTAAAGGCAGAGTGGGAGGGGAAAAAATGGAAGAAATAAGGCTTTTCCCAACTGTATTTCCAAAGCTGTATCTCAAAAAGGTGTTTTGGACCATTGGAAGCCCCCCAGGGGTAGGGGCAGTGAGGGGTAGGCTGTGAGTGGAGGGTGGTAGCCACCTGTGCTGCTCTCCCACTATCCCTGCACAGCCCCTCTGCCTCTTCTCCTAGAACATGTCTCATTGAGGTTTGGCTGCCATGGCACCTACAGTCTTTGTATTCCCCTGGCAAGCCACAGCCCTCTGATAATGCTTCTTAACAGTATCATGTGCCATCACCTTTTGTGAGCATCTCCACACCTCCAAAGTACCATGCATCACCTAGAGAAGCAACTGCCTGCAAGCAACATGCAGCCATTGTCCTACATGCTTACTGCAATTTCACACTTTTGACTCCAGTGACATATAAACCTTCAATTAAAAAATCTGACCCATTCAGACAGCTGGAGCAATAGCTGAAATACAGGGTAGGCAAAGGTATGAGATTCTTAGGTGCTACAGTGTTTTACAGTTGTAGTACTTCTTTGAAGAGTCCTCTAGCCTTCCTCCAGTGTTGAGGTCTGCATTGGAGAAGAGGGGATGACCTGTCCAAAGGAACATTCAGTTACTTGCTGTTTAGGCCATGAAAATTGCATTTAAATTAAAACCACTATAACAACAAAAAAAACCTCAGGAATGTGGACCCTCTAGGATCTGTGGAGTTACGTGATGGTTATTGTCCAAAGAGCAGGTGTTATACGGCTGCAATGTGGAAGGCTACAGCCTGGGAAAGCATGAAGCACGTGCTGAACCAACGAGTGTGTGAGTCACCAGCACCATCATACCTGTGTGGCCGCAGAATCTGTGCTAGGCTTTGTGGTTGCGTTCCTCAACAGGACATGTAGCAGCAGTCTCTGGTGTGCTTGTGCTTGGAGCTGACCCTCTTTATGATTTTCTAGGTCTTTCTTGCAAAAATGTGATTTAATTTAAAGTGCTTGGAATTGGTTTGGTAACCTTTCCCACAAAGAGAGATGCTGCTAAGTATGAAGGAAGTAGGTGCAATTTTAAGGTCATGAAAAAAGAAGCACACAGTGAGAGTTGTGGAGTGGGAGAAGGAATGGTAGAGCCTATTTCTACCTTTCTGCCTCCTCCTGTTCCCCACCTGTACACATCATAAGTGCAGTTGCCCTTTAATGCAGACTGAGGTCATCTTATTCTAGATTATTTTCCCCTTGAAAGATTTCTTACTGATAGCCTGTGAGCTCAAGGAAGTTTTTTACAGGATCATAGCAGCACCAGGCTGATAGCAATAATTCCCTCTCAAATTACTCTGTTTCAAAAAAATTGATGTAGTGGATTGCTAAGAGGAAAATCAAGAGTGAACTTTGATGCAAGATGCTAAGAATGTGGAAATACAATCAGGTAGAAAAATCTCCTTTGACGAGACATCCCTGGTGTGCCAGTACCCACCCAGCCTCTAGTCCAGTACTTGGCAGCCCTCCTGCCTTGTCCCCCTCTCCAAAGCTGGCCGTGGGGCTGGGCACTGCACAGCTAACAACGATGTGCCCTCCACCAGCAATGGGCTGCTTTCTCCCTCTGTAAAGGGGAAGCTTAAGGAAGAAAACCAAATGAACTACAAACGGTTTTCCTTGTGGGATGAAAGGTCAGCCAGATCTTCTAGTTCTTTTATTTAGTGCAACTGCAGTCTCCAAGAAGAGCTATTTTTAGTGTAATGTTCTTACATTTTTGCTCCCCTTAACCCCAAACAAGAAAGATAAAGTCAATCAGGAAGAATGGATTACAACGGAATTTATTTTATTTATGCTTTCAGGAGCATTCTTAATCTCTGCTTGATTAACGAGCATCTGTTGTTAATGCTGGCTTTTGTTTCTAGCCAGGATGGTAAGCTGTGTTGAGAGATGCCAGTATTCAGGCACAGCTGACTGTGCAGAAAGTGCGAGACACATTATTGGTCCAGTAAAAACCAAAACTTTGCAGAACACAGGAAAGTTAATGGTGTCACCTCATTATCACATCACTTCATTAAACTGATGGGTGATTTCAAGTATGGAGGCCATGAAGCATGGAAGCCACTGAGACAGGGGGGTCCAGGGCACCCTTCCCACTCCTCACCTAGGCACAGGTTGGTCTTGAGGTCACCTGAAATGATGGTGGGGATTTGCAGAGCGAGCACCCTCCAGTGAGACGGCACTGCAGAGATGCATCAGTTCCCCATGAAACACATGGCCATCTACACCCGGTTATCCTAAATACAAGCAGCGAAGGTGCAAAATTATTCTTCCTCACAGCTGGCAACATCAGCTCAGCTTTTATCTGCAAAGAGTCAGGCTGTAAAATTCAATGTGAAACATTTTCTGGTGGAAAAATGTCTTTTGACAAAAGTGTTGTTTCCAATATTTTGTCAATTCCAGTGGAATTTAACCATCATTTAGGTAAAATGTTCTTTCGTAGAAATTTCTGCAGCTGACAAGGTGCATCCAGCATGAAGTGAAATAGTGCAGATCTCTGAGCAACCAAGGAAGGTAAGTGCTTAGCTGACAGATCATGGGAGCAGTGGTTTTCTATATCCCTGTGTCAGTCTGGAATAATTTTTCTGGGATGCTGAAAAACATCTGCTCCTGTAATTTGTTCATGAAATGTCACTTCCAGGGTATCCACTAAATCCATGTTAGGCTGTCAGCAGCAGAAAGTTGCTGCAAGCTAATGGTTGTTTAGTGGCCTCTGCTAACTGAAATGCAGCTGAATGAAAAGAAAAAGCATAGAAAAAAAAAAGAAGAAAGTAAAATTTCACTCATTGCAAGGAGAATTGATTTTCTGCAGGCAAATGTTATCTGAAAATCCTGATTAGCATACAAGGCTGTTGTGGGAGTGACTAGGCATCAGGGTGGCTTGGACAACTCTCATTCCTACACAATACCTCTTCCGTAAATCCACAGAGGACTTCAGCTGTCACACAGATGACCTTGTTCCTTCCATCTTCAGACCAAAAAACCCACACCCCTTTCTCATTTATTCAAAATAATCAATTTGTAAAAAACTACAGCAAAGTGGAGTGGGTTAAGGAACCCCAAAGCTGTTGAAACTGTTGCGTTCTTCATGTGGAGAGCAGATCTATCCTCAATTGCACATCAGCCACTGCTTGCCCCATCCATCCTCCTGCAAGGATAACTGCACTCTTCCTTATGCAAGGATCTTAAAAGGGACTGAGCTGGGTCAGACCAAAGGTTTATCTAGCAGAGCTATCCTATTTCTAGTAAGGTGGACATGCAGGAGGACAGCACCAGCCTTCCCTCATAGCCTCTCCCTCTTTCAGCCAGCAAGTTGAAGAAGTTTAAAGCCAACATTGCAACAGGGAAGTTTATTTTAGTTCTTTCCCTGGAGGTGGTCAAGGCCAGGCTGGATGAGGCTTTGAGCAACCTGATCTAGTGGAAGGTGTCCCTGCCCATGGCAGGGAGCGTTGGAACTCCATGATCTTTAAGGTCCCATCCAATCCAAACCATTCTATGATTCTGTGGTTCTAAGATTCCTTAGTTTATCTAATCCCTTTCTGAAACATTTACATTTTTGCTCTTGTTATGGTTTATAAAGCCACATGTTCAGTCTTTTGCTAAACACCTGGTGGGCTGAGGCAGGGACAGGGAGGGTTTCACTCACCACTTAGGGTCACGGGCAAAAAAAGCAACACAACTTGGGAAGTACAAGAAAACAACTGAATTCATTAACTATTTACAACAAGAAGCAAGATACTAAGAGAGAAAACCACATCTTAGAAAGGCACTTCTCCCCCAGCCCTCCCTTCTTCCCAAAGCCCCAAGGCTTTGTTCTGTACCTTCTCCCCACACCCCAGTGGTGCAGGGGGGCAGGGAATGGGGATTCCAGTAATTCTGCCCCTCCTTCCTCCTCAGGGGAGGGCTCCTCACAATCTTTCCCGGCTGCAACGTGGGAGTCCCTTCTCACAGGAGAGTTCTTCTCAAGAACTACTCCAGTGTGAGTCCTTTTCCAAACGGGGCTACAGTCCCCTGACAACTGCACGGCTCTGGTGTGGGCTTTTAGTTCCAATGTGGGGTCCTCCACAGCTGCATCTTCCTTCACCACGCTGCAGGAGAAATGCTGAGAGTGTTCCCTTTCATGTCTCCGACCGAGTGTCTGCATGGCTGTCTCCCTCAAAATCTTTCTCCTCTCTCCGCCGCAGGTCTTCATTGGCTCCCAGGAAAACGGAGTCCCGAGCGAGCCATGGCGGAGGCTTGGGCTACAGCAGGTTGGTTCGCAGAAGCCAAGCAGGTGGCTGGAAGGCCGGGCTGGGCCGGCCCGCCCGAGCCATGCCCTGCCCAGGGCCGTGCCAAACCATTGTTCTGTGCCCCCCCTTAAATATGTTATTCGCAGAGGCACCGATTGGCTCAGCCCTGGCCTGGGGTGGGTCCAGCCTGAAGCTGGGGAAACTTCCAGCAGTTTCTTACACGGGCTAGACTGGTGGTACTCCTTCCCCCACTCCCCCTCCCAGTTACCAAATGCTTGGAGCCAGGGGGTGGGGGTGAACCCTTAGCAGTCACTTACAGGAGTGACCCACCACTGTAACCCCTCATTTGCTGTGAGAGCAGACTGGGAGCTAGGAGAAACTTTTTGCAGCTACTTTACAGGAGCCATTACTGTGGCCCCTCCCTGCTACCAGACAACCCCCCCCCCCACAAAACCATAACAGCTCTCTGTAACATCCAGTGACTGTGAATCATACCTGTTCTTTATGTCTTGGGTGGCAAAATCATTTCTTCTGTTTGTTTTAAAGTAGCTGCCTAAACACACCCCTGCTTCCCAGACTGCAAACTATAGCAATCAATAGTATCTATCACATTTTCCATTAGCATCACTCTCCTTAAAATCAGTTTCAAGGAAAGGTAGGAATGTCTTGTGCTTCTTATAGTTTTGACTCAAGATTTACCAAAAGGGTGTTTTCATGTATTTATTTTGCAATTTGGTTTGACAGAGAAAGCTTAGGTATGGGGAGTAAATTATACATGAAGTAGAGCTGGTTTCACAGAAAGCATGGAGTAACAGTCAGTCCTACCTATCCCCCAAACAAAACAGACCATTTCACAGACCTAGAAGCAGCAGAACATTTTGTACATGTTGTGCAAGGGCCAAACAGCTTGGGATTTGCTTGCTGCCACAGAAATGTCTGGTCTCTCTGTGCCAGGGCTGATAGACGTGTTGAGCTGGGCATTGCTGAAGGACAGTGTCAGATTCAGGGTTGGCCAGACTTAAGAAAAAATATTGTACAGCTAACATCCTTATCTTCATCCAAGACTGATTAACAGTATCAAGTGTCCAGAGTTTCTTCCTCCCTGTACAAATGTGGTATGCAGGATGAGAACTGCTATGAAGAAGAGAGCAGTAACTGTATGCCAGGACATAGAAAGAGACAACAGAGGCAAGAGGACGGTATTTCCTTCCTCTCCACTGGCACTCACTTACGTAAAACCTAGTTCTTGAAAGAGATTCTTTCCAACAGAAAAGGATTACAATAAGAACATGGTTATTTCACCCTCCTAATAAGGACTTGAGAGGAACAGGCACCATAGCTGGCAGTGGTGTCACCCTTCGCAACTCCTTCCAGAGATGTTTTGCGAGTTCCTGCTGATATGCAGTCAGTGAGCACTACCAAAATTTTATGGTTTGGGACAAGTTTAAAAACTGCATCAAACTACAGACATACTTGAGCTCCAGCCTCAGCAAAATCCATGGTAAAATAGCTTGACTACAAATAGATGCACAAAGTCCAAAATATCCCTGTGGATCATTATTCATACTCACTTCTGTTATTCAAATGAGCACTCAGAACAATTAAATTTTGTTTTCTAAATTGTCCTCCAAGCACAATAAGGTAAACATTCTGTTATTGTGGTGACAAATGTGGGATGGGTGGATGAACTGCATGATTAGTATATAGCAAGGGTAAGCTTTTGTAACTTGTTTTCTAAACCCAAGATTACCATGCAACCCCAACATTCTCACAGCTACAAAGACCATGAAAATTTCAGCTGCCCTTCTCCTGTGGAAGAAGGTTATAAAACCAAGGTACTAGACATAATCAAAATTACTTTGTAATAACCACAACAGTCTTTCAGTAAGACCTACTCATTGTTTTACATTAGAGGGCAAGAAAAACAGCATGGCCCTATTGCTTTTTCTGTCTTTGTCAGAGCCCAGGAAAGACCAACTGGATGCTACTACTTCTCTGCCAAGAGAGGGGATATAATGATGTGCGCCTCACTTGGCCTGTAGGATTCACTTGCCAGCTCTGTCCCTCTCTGGAGAAAAGAAAGCCATCACTGACTGTTTGCAAAGGTCTAAGCAACCTGCTGTGATAGGCAGTGAAAGACTGAATCACATTGCTCCCCTTTGGAATGATCATGCTGCTTTGGAAGAGTTAAACCTTTCTGCAGGCACAATTTTAGCAACTGCTTCGAACCTCAACAGCATGAGAAAGGTGCTTATAAAGGGGACTCTTGCCTGTTCAGCAAAGAACGCTGCACCCTAGTTACTAATATCACCTAAATAATTGCTTTGGGTGGTTCTGTTATTTAGCCAGGCTTCTGAGTGTCAGTTGTATATGTGATATTAGTTCTAAATACACTGAACTGTCTTTTGCATTTGCTGAGATGGTGACTCACTGAGATCACTAAAACTCTACAAGTTTAACTCCAAAATATGGGGGATAAGCTAATGGATTTCAAAGAGGTATTTAATAAGCCAATTCCCTCACTGCCCGCACAAATGCATAGTAATAATCAGGCAAAATTAAGCATGAGCATGATTTGTGTGGTGCCTCTCACTGGCATAAATAGCTCCCACACCCCCCCCTGCATTTCCTCTACACTTACTGTGTAGAGGGCGATCACCTTTAGGGAATTGTGGCCTTTTCAATACTAAAATAACAGTTGAACATGACACCAGAGGTCAAAATATTTGCATGCTGAACTTTGAGACTCCTATTTTAACATTTTATTATAACATCACAGAGAGAGAACAAATGCTCTTATTTATTGCTGCCAAACATGACATAAAATTCCTGGTTGCAATCCTGTAAAATCATAAAGCAGACAGGAAAAAAAAGTACTCTCTCCTTTCCTTGCCAACAAAGAATTTCCTTTGCATTTTTGCTTATTTTTTTTGTGGTGTTCCCCTTGCAATTTGCACAGGCAGCCAGGAAAACAGTCACTGTAAAATCTCCCAAGCCAGGTCAGATATGAGCAAAATCAATGTGGAAGTCCTATAAAGGACAATCGCATGTTGCAGAAATTCCATCTTCATGGCTTTTAAAGGAGAAGCATCACTCTAAAAAAATAAAAAAGGGATCTGAAACATAACAATCCTTTGCTGGAGCAATCCATGTGGCAGCTTGTGAGGCTTTGTGTGGGCTTTGGTGGCACATTTGTGCCTTGACTCTGAGCACAGGAAAAAGCAAGGTCAGCACCCCCCTGGGGAAATTCAGTCTTCCCTGGCACCTGCAGCAAGTCTGTGGTGGTATGAGGTTGCTTGTGTTGGACCAATGCTGGTGGAGGGGATGCTGCCCTACCCCCTGAGGCTGAGCAGGCTCAGCAACTCCTGGCCGACTTCAAGCATTTTCTCCATCATTTAGTCCCTTGCCCCAGGATCCTGGGGACCAGCAGAGGCAGTGCGATAGGTGTGAATGCTCATCCTCTTTGCAACACACCTGGCCAGGGCTGGGTTGGTCTGGGCAGGACCTGCCAGCTGACTGCATTCACGCACTGCTGAAACTCCTCATCCAACACCGCAGGTGTGGTGTGGCACAGACAGCCCGTGGGTGCCGCGAATAACCCAGCCGTTTGGATTGCCCTTGGGGCAACACAAAGTTCCTCTGAGCTCCAGTGATCATCAGGATACAGCTGAAGCAGTCAGATTTCATGGTGCTGGAGCTTCGCTCTATCAGATGAGTTAAAATAAACATGCCCGCTCAAAATACTTACTTGGCCCTGAAAGTTCAGGGAGTAGCTGATGTGCTTGATGTTTCTTTAACTAAACACATGGGGTAGCTTTGTCCTTAGCTTGTAGCCTTAGGAAAGGGGAAACTTAAGATGCCATTAGCTTCTTCTATTTGAATTTCCTTCGTAAATACACAGCGGGTAGGGAAAAAAAGGCTGTTATACAGATGCTGAGTCACTGATGGGACAGGCTTACCGTGGCTGGAGGAGTCACTGATGGGACAGGACGGGATGGGCTGGGGGTGGGGCCGCAGCAGGGGTGACCGGGCCTCCCCGAGGCCTGCCAGCTGCTTCAGGCACCTCCCGGGATAGCTGGAGGGATGCAGGCTGCACAAACCAGGCAAGCTGCGGCCTCCCCCTTTTGTGGGAATGGCAGTGTCCGGGCTCAACGCACAGCAGCCAAGACCCTGCCAGGCTGTCCTGGCCGTGTTTCTCTCCAGCAGATTTTGTGAAGTGCCAGGACCCACCTGGCAATCCCTTTTGGATATGTCAGCAGGGAGCCGAGGCACAGGGAAGGCTGTGGCTAGACACTGGTTATTTTAAGATGAATCACACTCCCGAGATCGTTGTGTTACTACGTTTGTGGGCTGAGAACAGCTCTTTCCTTGAAGCAGGAAACACTATGCTCACGGCTGTAACCCTGCAGGCACAGAAGGTTTTAAAAAAGCAAAAGCATGTCTCTGGTCTCTGAAAAACACAAGGCTTTGCTTCTTCTCTACACACAGTGCTCAGACAACTCAGGTGGGAGAGTGAGGGTCAGGGATTCTCAGATGCAGCTCTCATCTAGAACAAAGCTGTGTGCCAACAAGACGTGTTTGAACAACAGACTTCAAAAAAAAACCCCACCAACGACCAGGTTTGGGGAAACACCAGGATTTCATGCAACCGCTTTGCCTGTACTACACCTAACTAAACTGTATTTGGTTAAAAAAATAAACAGAAGTCAGCAACTTAACTGATGCTAGTAAAACATGCACTAAAAATGGGCTGTTAGCAGGAAAAAAAGCGGAAGTTACCCTGACTGCTTAGGACTTGCAGTCAATTGCGGTATTCTTGTGTCAGCTTTTTTAAAAATAGCCTTCTATTTCTAGCCCAAAACAGCATAGTACTTACGAGCAGGCTTGTGCCTGTATTAACTTTCTTTCTCCAGTACTAATAAGCTCTGCAAAGATAAGTTCTTGGCATAACTGTTTACCATGGTTAGTTAAAAAACACCCTGCCCCTAGCAGTTTTTCAAATGATGTGAACTGCTTTGGGAAAATCACAGACAGGTTTGCTTCAGATTGTTAAAGTGCTACCAGGAGGAGATAATGGTGAAATGAAAGAGGAAAGCACAGACCAGCCCAAGCTGCTGTAGGAGTGGGTTACAGAGTAAGGGCATTTCTGAGGTCGGGGAGCAGACATGTAGCAGAGTAAAGGTGTCGCCTATCGCTGTTTTTATTGTTTGGTGTGGGTGTACACAGTTGTTTCCTGAGCTAAGTGCCAGCAGTTAAGATTTTTAATAGCCCAATCAAGAACAAAGAGTGGTGGTGAATGGATTTTAGCCTCCACAGGAGCATACTGGAGTACAGGGGTATTTTGGGGCAAGGTAAAAATAGGAACAGTTACCTCTAGTCTTCACCTGTGTTTGCCCACTAGCACAAGCTGATGGAGGTGCAGCTTGTATAGTGCCTGCTTGGGCTGCGGCACCTCCCGTGGCTCTCCCCACCCTTGGTGTGGGGAGAAGCTGTTGCCCCCCCAGAGCTTGGGGGAAGCAGGGATGCAGCAGAGGCACCCTTGAAGAAGCAAGGAGAGCTGTGTCTGGGACCTGGCAATGTCACTGCTGTTTTATGCAACCAGAGGCACTTCAGGACACAGAGGTATGTGCTCCTCTCACTGAAAGATGGGTTTGGTCTGCACTTGGGGCATCACCAAGTGTTGTACCTCTGCTCCTGTCAGCATAACTCACCCACCCTCTGTGGAATCTGCAGTGTTACTCTTTATGACTGGCTTTTGAACTTGGATCTCTTGGACAAAAACAAATTAGGGATCAATTGTGTATTCTAGGGCAGAGGGGGTGAAAGCCCAGGGCTGTAGGAGAATCAAGCAGCTTCTGTCAGTAGCCTGGTAATATGGCTCAGCCAGAGACAGGACTGCAGGGCTGTGTCCTTGCTGACCCCTTCTGCACTTCATCCTCACCTCTGTGCACTGGGGACAGCAACTCTTACCCACCATCACGAACAGATCTGGGAAACAAAGAAGAGAGCTGTAGAAGTCCTAATGTTATTATTCACAGACAAAACCTTTGGTCTCCAGCTGCTATTTGTAGATGAGTGTTAAACGTCTCTACTTACTGAAAGCTGGTCAACACTGAGAAATGACTGTGCTGACCTGTGATTCACCCTCACCAGATGACAAACCGTTAAACAAAACAACTTATGCTTAGGTGAAATGCTGAGTAAATTAACTTGTACCTTGAGGCCATTTCCTGACACAGTATGGTTTCCGAACTTAGAAAACCTTGCTGAGGAGCCAGTGAACTATTTTCACTGTTGATCATTTATTTATTGCCAGGTGCTTACATGTAAGAGAATAAATTACTAATATCAGCACAAGTTATCACCTTAAACCAGACATAAACCCATTTCTGCAACCTGCAGGTTAAAGGCTTGGGCTCAGCTAGCAAACCTTGAAGCCATGATGGCAAATGACAACCTTTGCATCACTGCTACATGCTTGAAGCCACCAGTCAATTCATCTCGGCACCAAAACTGAAAGCGCAAGCCCTCAGCAGCCTGTGCAAATCCATGTGTTGTGGTTTCACCTCTCCTGCCTGTCCCTGCCTCCTCCTCCTTGCACTAAATCTGGTATTTGGTGGGATTTCCATGATCTGTTGTGGTGACTGAACTGGCAGGAAAATATCCAAGTCTTTGGTCCTACAAGGTCAGTCAGAAGCTGGGTTTCTAGTAGAGATACACAAATCCATACGGATATTATCCATCAGATGAGTCCACTGTAGTAATCAAAGGAACCAGCTGAGTCTCACTTTGACGACTGTAACCAAACCGAAAGGGATCAAGATTTTTCCAGGGTCATAAACTTACTTTCCCTTTATAAATCCCATGCTACTTAAAATACAACTAAGGAAAATCTACATTAGCCTAAGCCTATTTAAACCTAGTTTGACCTGGTCTCCCAGAAGCATTATCAAAGTCAAATGGTCCTGCGCACAAACCGTTTCACAGGCTCCCTTGGGAATTCAGAGCATATTCATCATGTGCTTAACTTCTCACTGACATACTAAAGTAAACTTCTATCAAATCTACAGTAAAAATGCTGTCCACTCAAGGAAAATCCTCATCAGCAAGTAAAGTAGGTTGGGTGGGTTTTAAATGATATAAATATAAATGGACATTATGGTAAAGAGTAGATAAACAGGAATGAGGAACAGTGAATTAAATTGCTTTTCTTTTCATCAGATCTGTGCTACAATCTCAGTGATATTACAAATGAAGATTCACAGTGGGACTTCAACATGTCTCCCTATATTGCAAAACCACAAATCATATTAGAGAGGGGGGCACTGTGTGTCTCCAAAGATGAAAGGTCTGAGCTGCAGAGAGCATTTCCCCAGCTACATGCTCTCAATACAGCAGCTCAGCACATAGCTTGTGCTTCTAACACCTCTCTCACAAAAGACTACACCAACAAGCTGGTAAACACCACTGCCAAAAATGATTTCAGAAAACAAAATACATTAACTACATGTAAAGACCACTGTAAATGAAATCTGAAAATAAAATCAACCAATAAAGAGATGTCCAAATACATATATCTAAATATGCCCTGCTAACATCTAATGACACCATTCAGACACTGGATAAAGGGCTTGAGATACCTATGGCTACAGTGGGAAGATGAAGCTGAAAGGAGAGAAAAGATCATTTGTGAGCAGGACCCCATACTGAACTGTGCCTTCAGTTTATCCTTTAGGTCATGTTGCCTCCATTTACATCAATTACATTATTGTACCATCAGAAGGAGCTACAGAAAGAACCTGGAAGTTAAGTGACCTACCACCAGCATTGCTCACAGCCCTATCAAAACAACCTCAAAGACCTAACAAAACCCCCAAACAAAGCATTTTAAAACTGTTGATTTTTCTCTAGCAGCAAACCAAATCATGGGGAGGCTGGCTGACTATGGGTATGGAGGAGAATAAAACCAATTCAGATGCAGCTGCACTTTAAAGTGGCTTGGCAAGCGGAGCAGTAGGCAGCTAAGGTGTATTGAGTCCAATCAGGTAAGCATATTTGGATATTACGCAGTCAGTGACTCTAATTTCTTCCTTGGATTTAAACACTTTTCATGAGCAATGTAGCCTTGGTGGTTCATTCAGCAAACATGGCCCTGGTCTATCAGTAAGGAGGGTCATCTTATGCTGGTATTTGGGCTGGTCTTATACAGAGATGGTCACTTTATAACTACAGCATATGACACTGCAAATATCAAGCTTATGTTCTGTTAAATCCTTTGAGATACTGAATTTTATTTTATATAAAATTCCTTGATATGCACACAAACCTCTATACATTTTTTTAAAAAATAATACATGCACAACAAACAAAAAAGCAAATGAAACAAAGTAAGAACTTGTTCCATAGTTACAGTAATGTAACTGAGAAATGTTGTAATCTGTGTATGGATTAAAAATAGCATCACACTGCAATGGTAGTCATTTAGAGGCATCTCGATGGGAACTAGGAAAGGAGGGCAGCTCTGGAAATGCCTATGCTTGTCACACACCATGGGTAACCTCACTGCAAAACACCTGCAGAGAGGGAGACACTTGACCCTACAATGCTCTCAGGTGCCTGTACAGTCAGTTAAGTACAAAACTTAAGCTGCCTTTGGTCAGGACCAATTACACAATATAGTCCACCCTGCATGCTTGTACTCAGGTGCAAGAACAGATATAATGATCCTATTTTTAAAATTTTCTTCCCATACTAAATAAAGCTCAGTCTGTCACAGCCAGACTTATTGCTACTTGGGAATAAATGCTGTGAACTGGTCGCAGATACAGGGATAAAAAAAGCTAGGACTACACGGAGGTTTAGTAAAGATGCAGATATCTTAGGAGGCTTGAGCCAATGTAACTTTCATGGGGGAAACCCAACTTCCAACATTGCTACAATACTGGCCAGAAGGTGACAGGACAGAAACACACACTGAAATGAAACTGGCATGAAAAAAAAACCCAGTCATCTACATCTTACCACCTTGTAAGCTTCTTCAGGAAGCTATGACTCTAGTCATCTCAATAAACATCACATTTAAAAAAAAATGNATAGTTACAGTAATGTAACTGAGAAATGTTGTAATCTGTGTATGGATTAAAAATAGCATCACACTGCAATGGTAGTCATTTAGAGGCATCTCGATGGGAACTAGGAAAGGAGGGCAGCTCTGGAAATGCCTATGCTTGTCACACACCATGGGTAACCTCACTGCAAAACACCTGCAGAGAGGGAGACACTTGACCCTACAATGCTCTCAGGTGCCTGTACAGTCAGTTAAGTACAAAACTTAAGCTGCCTTTGGTCAGGACCAATTACACAATATAGTCCACCCTGCATGCTTGTACTCAGGTGCAAGAACAGATATAATGATCCTATTTTTAAAATTTTCTTCCCATACTAAATAAAGCTCAGTCTGTCACANTTGATTCATGCCTTTATTTCAGTACTGCCATCTCTAACAGTTTTACACCTCTGTTTTCATTTAAATTAAAGCACAGGGTACTGGTAACTCTGTTATTTTTCATCCCATGTGCCAAGACTTGCTTCTTCTGATGAATTTAATTCTTTATACAAGTCAGAAATCTGGTCCTTGGTTCTGTTTTGTTGTGCTGATGTGCCCTCTCAAGCAGAAACTGTCTCTGTTTTCTTCAGTCTAGCAAAAAAAACTGCAAACCAATTGTTTCTTCTTTGGCCATCACTAAATTACTACTACAATGGGCAATTTAAAGGCTGAAGCACATTCTGCTAAGAGTTTACAGTAGATTAAAGGGTAAGTCAGGGCTGTGAAATGGCATTTGAAACTCTCTTCTGCTAGATACTGACGTCACTGTGGTGGTAACTGATCCTCACTGCACTCAGAGAACTTTGTTCCTGGACTATGTTTTAACATGTCCACAGGTAGTTGCTCACATTGTTTTTCCAGCTCAGGTTTTCTAACTGCTCCCTTCAGATAAGTGTTTGAATTTGTCATTTATTAATTTCAATGGCATCGAGGTAGTTTCAGGTATGGCCAGAGCCCTTTGTGCCCCCTGAATCAGAGCACAGCCCATCCAATTTCCTGTGTGTTTAATTATGAAAGATCAAGGGAGTCACTAATAGGACATTTGTGAGAAAAATGCATTTTCTCTGGCTGGTTGGCTGTTAAACTGAAAAAAAAAAAAAAAAAGTCACACAGCTATACAGAGAGCAAAGTTCCTTTTCTTATTGAATCATAGCTACTTAACACACACAGATACCTGAAACAAACAGATTCTGTATTTGCTGCACATTTCCTCCTTCAAGCATATGTATCAGGTGACATTGTAGAGCCCCTGAGGAAGGCCAAGAAACTGACATGCATTTTGACTCATTACAGACACCAGACCAGACAGGAGTCAAATCCTTACCGAGTATCCTTTGAGTGACTAAGAGACATGACAAGTACCTACAACACGCCCTTACACTTGTGAATAAACGACCTTCCAAAACACGTGACAGAATAACTGATTATCAGAAGCACATTTTCAAAGGGGTAAGTACCAGGTAGATAGCTTCTTGACCCCATAGCATCCTTATGCACCACGACCAAGTCACCTGGCAAGTCATCAGGGTTACTGCAACTGATTGGAAACACCACAGGAAGCTTGTCATTATACTCCAAGTTTCAGGTTTAACAGTAACATCTCTCAGTAAGTTCACACAGAATCCTGTGGAACACAGTATTCCAGAGCCATAACACTAGTTAGGCAAGTATGTAACAGATTTAAGATTACCAAGTTTTAGTCACCTCCCTGCTTTCATTTACTCATTTGTTTGTATGCTCCTTTTTGTTCCCTAACTAAAAAAGTCCCTATCATGTGGTAAGCTTGTTGGGGACAGAGGAAGACTCTTCCCAGAACAGTGTGTTTATGTGTAAGTTAAGAACATCTCAGTCTAACAGCCAAATGTTAAATGAGTACCCGTGTCATGTTTCTTTCTTGGACAATGGATGTACTATTCATAGCTATTTGTCACTTTAAACTGAAAAAGCAAATGAGAGCAGCTTTATCAATGACTTGTGTTCAGACATTACAGAAGATGGACAGTCTTTCTCAAAGCATTTTCATACCACTGTATTAAAACTGACTGTGATGGGCAGTGCCATGGGAGTTAACCATTTATTTTAGAGATCTATACCAGTCTCCACATTCAGCAGTAAGGAGCATGATCTGAAAGACTGACAAATATTTAAGATGAAAGATCTGAAAAATATTTGTTCTTAAATATTTTTGACAAGTTTGCACCCAAGTTTAAATACTCCCCCCACATGCTCTGCCAGTACCTGTTTTTTTCCAAATCGACTTCCCCACCTCCGAGTGTTTAGTGAGCCTCAACAGAATTAGGGCTCCTGAATGATTATAGATAGTATGGAAATTAACAGAACAAAGCTCCGTGGAGCTTGCAGACTTACTTGACTACAGGCTCATACCCCATTGTCAGAAGTTTACATAGGACACAGGTCATGATTTTATACATGACGATGATGGATTTTTCCATTCCATACTTCCACAGATCTGCTGAGATTATTTCAACAAGCCTTCCCAAGTACAGTTCTGATGAAAAAGCAGGCAGTGAGACTCAGACCATCATAACCATTAAATATGTATCAGTACGATTACCTGTCCCCAAATTACTGTAGCCATGACAGCATCAAATATGGGCATATTCTCCTCAAACATCCAGTTATATGGCACTCTCAGATTCAAAAGAAAAAAAAAAACCAAATAATTTTATGCTGAAGTTGGCTAGTTGATTTCACTGTTATACAAAAGGTAGAAAAAATATTATTTTGGGGCTATAAGGCAGTTCTGTGACAAAGTCAAGAAATTCATCCTGGAAAAATGAAGTCCCAGAGAATGCCTGTGTTCCCTTATTGGAGGTACATACAGTGGCTGTAGTTGTAACTTATCACATGAGCATCAGCTGACTGGTGGGATGCACTTTATTTCTGATATAAGCAATTTTCATGCATTATCCAGCAGTGAAGAAGTCTTCCTCCAATGCAACATGTGCCATGTGCTCTGTTCTTCTCCTTCTCACCGGGAAGGATAAATCAAGGCATATTTAACATGTGGCTCCTGATCCTGACAGTAACTCCACTCAGGCCTGCTGGTGAAGTTGTGGACAGAATAGCGGAGTCAGTGTATTGGCTCTATTATAACAGATCCACTGGAAAAAAGTTTTGTAGGCAAAAGAAAAAAAACCTTTGGAGTTCATTGCTAATGCTTTCCTTTGCTCCCTTTCAGCACATTGTTGTTCACTGGCATTTCATTCAAGCCATCGAGCAGTTATCTGTGCTCCAGGTACTCATGCAAGTCCTCTTAAAATAAGTTGGTATATCCAAATAAGAAATAAGGATACAAGCAGGCTTAAACATAAAGATGTCTATAAGAACCTAGGACTAACTTTGCACGTCAGCCTCTACAAGGTTACCTTCTAATTACAGCAATAACTAAAACCAATGAACTATCACAAAATGAAGTATTTCCTGCTGTACATTATTTTTATTATTTACATAATACAATATATAGCATAGATGCTGGGTAGCATGATTATGTGCAATACATAAATATGAACTATCTGTACATGTCTGCATATCTAATAACTCAAGAGAACAAAACTGGAAGCAAATACCTGATGCTTTTCATAGTGAAGTGAAAACTAAGACTGAACACTGCAGTAAAAATCAGAAGTTCAGGAGTAGCACTTTGTGTACATACGTAACTATTTACAGATGAGAACAGGCATTACCACAACACTCATCTAAACTGTACTTGGTTATATAAAAAACACAAGTTTCATACATCACAAAAACCCCTTCCGTTATAACACAGAAGTGATATTACCAGACAAGCATTAGTGAAGTATACTGCCTTTTTTAGAGTTGTTATTGTACAATGCTGTAGATAATGCAGCCCATGCAATACACCCAAGAACACTACAGTCCTACATCCAAGTACAATTAAAAATGACAAAGCAGCCCTCCAAGAAGTGGTTCCAACTACCACAGCAGCCATGTTGGGTATGATTTTCCATGCAAAACGGTGCAACTGTTACACTTAAAACTAGAAAAAATTAACTCCTAATATTCTTTTGAACTCAGAACACACAGAACCTAAGTAGTACATGAGTAATAAACTGCTCTAATACTTCAGCAACTTACTCAGACACATGTTCCTTGACAGAGCTGCTGTGGTTATGTCCAAAGCTGTATGTAACTTGCTTTTTTGTAAACCAATCTTACAATATTGTGCTACACAACATTTTTAGCTATGCAAGAGAAAGCAGACAACTCTGTTGCAGGACAGTACATAAGTTCCAAGCAGGACATGTCCTTTGGGAACCTATTTCCATTATTCTAAAGTTAATTAAATTGTTCCAAAACAGTTTTCTCATATGTATCTGATTTTTCCATTTTTCTCAGTGCAATTGATAAGTGACCTTCTTAAATACAGCACCAACACTCATCTTACTGGGAAGGTGGACTCCTTTACATAGCTTACATCCTGCTGGAAAACAACAATGGAGAGTAGAAACTAAAATTAGAATGAGCTTTTAAATTATAGAAGTAGACTGCCAACCTTTTTGATGTATCCTTCTCCAAAACAGGCACACAACACTACCCAAAGATCATATACCTCAAACACTTCTCAAAAAGCAGGTCTGCTGCAAACATGCAGATAGCATACATCTGTTTGGCACATGAACTAGAGAGTCTGCCCTCTGTGCATGTGTGTTCTTGTGCAGGTTTCTGATCATCCCATTATATTCTGGGGAGGGCATACATGTTTTCAAGGGCTGTATCTATCCAATTCTGCCTATAACAACATCCAAACATTCTGAAATATCATTAAGACAGACAGGACTGAAACCAAAACTTTGAAGAACAAAGGAAAATGGCCATGCACGTGCTCTTTCGTGTTTTCCTATGATTTATTAGAACAAAAAGTCAGCCAGTCTTTTCACACCCAGGTTAACTTATATTCTCTGGATTTTTTCTGCCACCACAACTGGATTCTCTTTCCTGATTTTTGCTGCAGCTTCTGCTTTGTAGTCATATGGGCAGTTATGCTTGTCAGAATAACGGTGAAGTCCACAAAACAAGTTTCCACATCGGCAGTCAAATCCTGTACATAGAAAAAGAAGCAACATCACTAGGAAGCTTCATACGTAAATTGTAAAATATGGGCTTAGTCACTGCAGATGAAGGGGGTATGTTCATCTACTCTGACACACAGAGTAAGAAAAATGAGCATTTCCAAAGTATCAGCTGTACTAATTTGTTTAGATTTTGAAGCAGCAAATGAGCTTAATGGCTACAGATATTTGTGTTTAAACTAGCAAGAGGCAACTAACCATACATATCTGTTCAAAATTGATACAGTGTTCTCATACCTGTAAGGCCAACCTTCTTTCTGCACATGAAACACCTGTTCTTCTTTGGTTTGGGCAGTTCAGGAGCTCTGTCCTCACTCTGTGAAGTACTAGGCTGAGAAACTGATGGGCTTGGTTGAGTAACAACTGTTAAAGCAAGCAAACGAAATAAAGCTTAAATTTCCTTTTTCTTACTTCACTGGGTATTTAGTAGCACTCATGTATATCTTAAGGACCAGTTCCCCATACTAAGACCGTGATGTTTGTTGCCTAAAGTACTACATAGAGTAGTCTACAAAAATGTAGACCAGAAACAGGGATTTTTAGGTATTCTTCTGTCCTGGCTCTAACACAAGACAAACAGATTTTCCCCTACAGTTCCACCAGCTAGAAAAATACAAGGCACTTATTTGTTACACCTCTACAGGTATACACAGGTCTTAAGGGTTTGGAAAGCACTCCAGAAGTTTTGTGTACACATTCAATATTTTAAAAATTGTATGATAAAGTAACATTTAATCTAGAACAATAACAATATTGTCATGGCTAAAGGTGCTGAACAGAAGGGATACTTGTAGAGACCATAACAGGAATATACTTCAGAAACAAAATTAAATTCAGTTATGTGTTACTGTCATTGTACTGGGTTACTCTTCCACTACACTTGTGAAGCCAGATGCCTAAAACAATTCACCAAGACAGCAGCTAGTAAGCCACTGATTCTGTGACAGATCCAGAGCACAAGGAGAACACACAGTTTTTGACACTTTCAGTAATTTAAAGAACAAAGTGCAGATTTACAGTGAATATCTGGGGGTTTTTCTACTGTACTCAGCCTTACTTTTCAAGCAGGTATAGAAAAAATGAGTAATTTTTCAGTTGCCTCTGTCATTAAAACTTTCAGTCAAATTTTAGTGACCTTCTACTTAAGCTCTCTGAAGGATAAAAATTTGTCCGTTTGTGAACTTTTTTTTTTAGAAAAAGTATTTTTCTCAAACTTCTTTTTCAGTATCCTCTTTATACTCAAACTGGAACAAAGGAAAGCTGAGAGAGGCGTGTTTGTACAACAGCTTTAACACACACAACCCATGAAGCCTGCTCCTGGTACAGTCTTCCTGACCACTTCCACCTGTATGGTAACACTTATTGTTCTAAAACAGAAGGAACAAACTACAAAATACATTCCAGAATAAATGGAGCATATAAGCTTTAAGGATTTCTTTAAAAATCAACTTTATGCACACAAACAGGGGTTCGTAGCTGGGATTCTTTTGGATCAGTAAGTGTATCCTGGGAAAAGTATATTTTTCCAGACAAAGAAACAGTTGTGTTGACTGTTTTTCCACCTTTACTCTTCATACTTGTTTTTAAAATGGCGTTTGCATTACCACGTTCACAGGTATTCTAAAAACCAGCTCACTATTACCACTAAGACCTAGAAAGCCTCACAACTCACTGTACAGGAAGACAGCCCGCAGTCAGGAGTTAGTCTCAACAAGATTTATGAGTGACAAGCTCTCACAGATAACAAGGAGGGAACTTTCAGTGCTCATTACCAACAAATTTCATGCAGTAAAACAATTGTTGCTAACGTTGTCTTATACATTATAGCAACAGTCCTAATGAACAACTGAGGCCATTTACTATCTTTATTTTTTGTAATCTTGCTTAGATCCTTTTCTAAAAAATTTGGGAAGTTCAGTGTCAGTGTTATTTTGTCAAGTCTGAGGGTAATAAAACTACTACAGCACTAGCATTAAAACCACCACTGCTATTGGTACTTTTCGGAGCAATTTCTGCTGCTGCTTTTGTTTTTTTTAAAAAAACTGTTTGTTTTAATAATTAACATTTTCTAGACAAACAGATATGATCCTCTGACCTTGTCTTTAAATCCCAAGGAAAGCAGTGTTCAGTATCAGTTAATCTATTTGAGAGCCTGTGACAAAAAAACAGGTTAAAACCCAGGCATATCACAGTGTAAACCTGTTGGATACTATGCACTTTGGCTAACAGCCACCAGCTATGGCCTTAAAAGAAAATGTCCAAACACCTCCCAGAAAACATGGTGTACGGGGTTTATGTGGGGGGCTTTCAATACTGGGGAAGGGGCTACAGGTGTGGCTCTTGGGAGAAGCTGCTGGAAGCTCCCCCTCTGCTCCAGGCTGGACCCACCCCAGGACAAGGCCAACTGTGAACAACAGTCAACCCACCTCCCATATAACATAGTTAAGAGAGAAAAAAAACCTGCAGGGAACTGGCAGTGGAGAGAGGAGTGGGAGATGAAAAAAACAACTCTGCAGACACCAAGATCAGTGAAGAAAGGAAGAGGAGGAAGTGTAGGAGCAGAGCTCCACCTGCAGCCCCTGGAGGGCCCCACACCAGACCAGGTGGCTGCACCTGAAAGAGGCTGTGGCCCTGTGGGAGGGACCCCCACTGGAGCAGTTTGTGAAGGACTGTCTCCCATGAGAGGGACCCAATGCTGGAACAGGGAAAGAATGTGAGGAGCCCTCCTCCTGAGGACAAAAGGAGCAGCAGAGACAGCGTGCAATGAACGGACCACAACCCCCATTCCCTGTATCCCTGAGATGCTGGTGGACAGGAGGTAAAAGAAATCAGGAGCAAAGTTTTTGTGCCTAGGAAGAAGAAGGCAGGTGTGGGTGGAAGGTGTCTTAAAATGTGGTTCTATTCCTCATTATCGTACTGATCTGATTAGTAACAAATTACACGATTTTCCCCCAAGGTAAGTCAATGTTCAATGACTTCTTTACCTCCATCTTCACTGGCAAGGGCTTTGGCCACACCACCCAAGTTGCAGAAAGTGAACATAAGAACTGGGAGAAGGAAGATCCACCCACCACATGTGAAGATCAGGTTCGAGACCATCTGAAGAACCTGAAGGTGCACAAGTCCATGGGACCTGATGAAATACATCCACAGGCACATGGAAAATGAAGGAGAAGTGATTGGCAACCAGCATGGCTTCACTAAGCACAAATTGTGCCTGACAAAACTGGTGGCCTTTTATGATGCATTTACAGCATCAGCGGACAAAGGAAGAACAACTGACAATCTACCTGGACTTCTGTAAAGCATTTGACACTATCCCGCATGACATCCTGGTGATCAAATTGGAAAAACATGGTTTTGATGGATGGACCACCCGCTGGATAAAGAATTGACCGGATCATAGAATCATAGAATGGTTTGGATTGGAAAGGACCTTAAAGATCATCAAGTTCCAACCCATCTGCCATGGGCAGGAACACCCTCCACTAGACCAGGTTGCTCAAAGCCTCATCCAGCCTGGCCTTGAACACCTCCAGGGATGGGGCATCTACAACTTTCCTGGGCAACCTGTTCCAGTGTCTCACCACCCTCATTGGGAAAAATTTCTTCCTAATATCTAGTCTAAATCTACCCTCTTTTAACTTATACCCATTACTCCTTGTCCTATCACTACACTCCCTGATAAAGAGTGCCTCCCCATCTCTCCTGTAGGCCCCCTTCAAGTACTGGAAGGCTGCTTGGATGGTTGCACCCAAGAAAGTTGTGGTGAATGGCTCTACATCCAAATGGAGACTGGTGACAAGTACCGTTCCTCAGGGATCAGTACTATTTAACATCTTTATTGGCAATATGGACAGTTGGATCGAGTGCACCCTCAGCAAGTTCGCAGATGACACCAAGCTGTGTGGTGCAGTTGACATGCTAGAGGGTAGGGATGCCATCCAGAGAAACCTGGACAGGTTTGAGAGGTGGGCCTATCCAAACCTCATGTAGCTCAAAGACAAGTGCAAGGTCCTGCACGTGGGTTGAGGCAATCCAAGCACAAATACAGGCTGGGTAGAGCAGCCCCAAGGAGAAGGACTTGGGGGTGTTGATAGATGAAAAACTGAACGTGACCTGGCAGTGTGCACTCATGTCCCAGAACGCCAGCTGGATAATGGTCTGTATCAAGAGAAGTGTGGCCAGCAGGTGGAGGGAGGTAATTCTGCCCCTCTGCTCTACCCTCATGAGACCCCACCTGGAGTACTGCATCCAGGTCTGGGCCCTGCAATGCAAGAAGGATGTTGAGCTGTTGGAGCAGGTCCAGAGGAGGCCACGAAGATGATCAGGGGGCATCTCCCCTATGAGGACAGGCTAAGAGAGTTGGGGTTCTTCAGGCTGGAGAAAAGAAAGCTCCAGAGGGACCTTATAGCAGCCTTCTAGTACCTAAAGGGGGCCTACGGGAAAGCTGAGGGGGGACTTCTTACAAGGGTGTGTAGTGACAAGACAAGGGGTAATGGATTTAAACTGGAAGAGGGTGGATTTAGATTAGTTATTGGGAAGAAACTCTTTACTGTGAGGGTGCTGAGACACTGGAACAGGTTGCCCAGGGAGGTTGTGGATGCCCCATCCCTGGAGGTGTTCAAGGCCAGGCTGGATGAGGCTTTGAGCAACCTGGTCTAGTGGAGGGTGTCCCTGCCCATGGCAGGGGGGTTGGAACTTGGATGATCTTTAAGGTCTCTTCCAACGCAAACCATTCTATGATTCTATGAAGTCTGTTTTGCCTGTGACCATAAATGGTGAGTGATCTCTGCCTGTCCTCACCTTAACCCACAAAGTTTTTGTTCTCCCAATCTACTCCCCATCCCACCAGGGGGACAACAGGAGTGAGGCAAAAGCTGTGTGGTGCTTAGTTGCTGGCTGGGCTTGAGCCACAACAGACCTAATAATTAAAGTCACTCACAGTATGCACAAAGAGAAAATGAAAACAAGAAAAGCAGCCATCTTTATGACTGTCTAAAATGCCAACAAGGAAGCAAGTGGAAACAGCAACTTCCTAGGAATCACCAGGGCAAAGGGACAGCCTAGTAGATCACTCTACCACTAAAAAAAGACATCGAAAACAATTCCATCTAAGGGAAAATATTACCAACTACTACAGGTATAGTTCTTCCTTTGCAGAAAGAAACTGTGACAACTGGCAGCACAGGAACTGGAGAGTGATTAAAAGAATCTTAAGAAACTGCAAAGGCACATTTCCTGGAAAAGCTGCTAAACAGGGTTCTTTCCCTACAACTAAAACATGTTCCAAGAAGGAAAAGCAGTACACAACATCCAGTAACGGGCACCAAAAGGTCCCAAGACAAGATGGGACATAGCTCCCTAAATCCAAATTAAAATGTTTGACTCATTACTCTACATGAATACATTATTATCTCCTCCTTCTACACCAGAGTTAAGTCTGACAATGAGTTTTTATCATGGTAAACATTCAAAAATATTTTTCTGAGTAACAGTTAGGGCACAAACAAAGCTGCCTACCCTGTTCCTTTCTTAAAGCTCAGAAAAAAAAAAATCTTCTTCATCAGCCTGTGGTTCAGATGAAAAATACTGTAAACTGTAGTTGCTCTGACATGATATCAGGAGCCAATATAAATTCATCAGCTACTATCCTAACAACTTCTTATCATAAAAGTCTTCCTTTAGTACAGAAGCCAAATCCAACAGGGCAAATAAAGTTCCAGTCCTCAAGATACTAAATTAATTTTATGCCAGAATTCACACAGTGTTAATTATCAGGCAAAGTGCTCTAAATGATTGTGGTATGATCACCATGGAATTAATAAATGAACAAATGCTGAAAGTTGGAATAGTGGTTACTGGTACAAGTAGACCAGCTTCCTCAGTAATAATGTTCATACAATGCAAACTTCTCACCACTAAGCCAGGTTTTATCACTTCAGAGTTCCTGTTGGCATATACCCTCCTCTATCACCTTGGTCATTTCCCTTCCCAACCTTTGGCTCAAAAGGTTAACTGATCAGGTTTACTTTATTTGAATTTTACCAGACCAGTTCTTCCTGTTACAAGACTGAAAAACAGGTGCAACAGATTTTTTCCGAACTGGGCAGGCCTTTGGTAACTATTATTTTGGTCTTAAACTATTATCTGTAGGCACTGTAAGATGCACTATCATCATGCACGAAGAAGACTACCACAGATATGCTGGGATAATAAAGACTAACATAATCTTAGTATTGGAGATGTGCCTGAAAACAATCTACATAAATACAGGCACTGCATCATGAATTTGGAAAAATTTCCTTCAGGTGTAGTCTGAAGATAAGATGAATCTTTACAAAGGGTGTGTAGGAATAGCAAGGCCACTGATGAGTGAAATTAGCCACACGCCACAGCACGATAGCTGTCTGCAGAAAGGTCCTACAAACTGGAGAACACAACTCATCTCTGACCCCAAAGTATTAAGCCACAGCGACTATGTTGGACCCCCACTCAAAATTAACAGCCACTAGAAGATGATTTTTAAAACTGACAGTTTTCCTTATATAAAACAGTATGGTTGCTGCAAAAGAGCATGCCTCCTGTAGGTATTTTCCAACTGAGATTTCACACTGGAAAGGAATTAATCCAATGTTGAACAAAACTTGATGAAAATAAATCAGTACTACTTATTAATACTCCACATATCAAAAGCAACCAGAAAGGGCTATGAAAGTAAGACCAATCAGTTTTTAGAAGCTTTTTCTCCAACTAAACAAAAATTACATCCCAACAACTAAAATGACATCCCAACTGCTTAAACTGCATGATTCTCATGGTACTACTAAGTGGTAAGCATGCCAGTGGAGCAAAGTCTTGAAAGCATAAAAAAATGGATTTAAGCATTCTAACTAGATGAAGATAAGCCCCAACACCCACCATAAAAGAACAGTGAAAATTAACACAGGAGAGAAAAAAAGTCAAAAGTCATCAGAAAGACATTAGACTGCAATTCTGCAGTACCAGAGCAGAAAGCTGTACTACCACATACTGCATAACAAACATTATACCATTAACACAATGGACTTGAATATAAAACTTTAGTCTGAAAAGATGGACAGCACTTATTATGTTTTATCAAGCTTCTTGAGAGTAAATATTTTATTCTTCAGGAACTGCAATTGCTTTGTCAACCTAGGTGTCCATGATTAAAGGCTGAAGAATAAACTCCCATCATGTTTAATTTCATGCCAAAGAAAGGGGTCAGAAGTGTTCCACAGCATGCAACTAATCCCTGACATGCCCCAATCCAATAAACACTTTGCAGATCTTTGTCACATTAATACAATGCGAAGATATCCCAAGTTTCTGTATTAAACTGGATTGCTGTGTGATATGGTCACCACGAAGACCTGGTGTCTATGGTATACCTCTTAAAAAAAAACAGCAGCATCCTATCAGCAACAAGCACAGGACCCCAGCCTTATTTTCCAAGATGATCAGCTTCAGGGTTTATAAGACAGTAACAGTTCCCTTTCAGAAATGTTTCAATCAGGAGCATCTACCAAAGTTACAGCAGACACAGGCAACATGAAGACAAACTAATTATTTTCAACACAAGACAGAGCTGTTATATAAGGCGATTTTAACAACAGCCACAAAGGAACTGTCTACAGATAGCAACATCGTTAAATACTATAGCCACGTGCAAAAACATCACAATTAACAAGACATTCTCTACGACAAGATCTAAGGACTATAATGTTATTACCATCTTAAGCCCACTGTATCTCGTAAGATATGTCTACTCAGCATCTTACTCACAATATTATCTGCAACACACTGTACACATCACATGGAACCCGTGTGTTTTATCTACAATACAAGTGAGGGCAACCCATAACAGTCTCAAGCTGAATGCAGGACAGCCATAAAATAACAATCATATTAGCTTGGTAGACAGCCAAGAGACAAGTGAGCCAACCATCATTGCCTGCTGTCTTCTGAATCTGTTTAATTCATGAACTGAAAGGGTAAGCTACAACATGGATGGAACTATACAGTAAGTTAACAGTATTACGGTATTTTTTAAATACATAATTGACACAAGACCATAACCAGTTTAATTTCTGGTTCACTTTCTAAGCAGTGCTACTTTGCAGCTGTGGCTTCACAAAGTAACTAATCCCACTCTGCTCCCTAAAACAAAACTACTGAAAAAAAACCCAAACAACAAACCAACCAAGAAACCCCCAAGCCTCTGATATGCACGCTGATACTAATCGAATCTGGGAACACTGACAGAACCTGGAGACGCATCATTCATAGAATCATAGAATGGTTTGGGTTGGAAAGGACCTTAAAGATCATCAAGTTCCAACCCCCCTGCCATGGGCAGGGACACCCTCCACTAGACCAGGTTGCTCAAAGCCTCAGCAAGGTAATGATCTACAAACACACGAGAAAATGCTAAAAATATGCTGTAACTTGAAACAATGATTGTTTAAACATACTTGTTTTCAAAAGTTTATTTTTAGAGGTTACTACATAATGCAATTCTCTTTCTTGTGAGAATCTTTTATTTCCATTTGAATATATGCTAGAACAAAACACATTTCTTAAGGAAGGGCTCAGCTGTGCCTCACCAGCTCGGTAGATTTCTGACAGTGTAACACAAGGAAAGGAAAGGAGTTCACTAGGTTTTGCATTTAATTACTGCAACTCAGCAGAGACAAAAAAAGCACCTATGAATCATATTTCTAGAATCCTTTTTGTATAGTCCAACTTCAGTCAGGACTGTATTAGAATCCAGTGCTTAAGAAGTGTAAAAATTATATTAAAAAGTATTTTGTGATAAGCTTTAAGTAGTGCCCACTTATGAATTCGAGTTTGGACATAAAAGTCTTCAGACTTTTGACTTTTGCGAGCAGTTCAGACACACAACTGCAGTGAACACACACCACTGTTCCAACTATAAAATTGCAACAAACAGAAACAGTGAACTAAGAAATTACAAGTTACAAAAAAATACAGCATGTTAAACATGTGAATTACAACCAGTTACATCCACCACGCTTTTCTTGCTTCAGATGTTAAGATATGATTAACTGTCTTTGCACAGATTTATTCTGAATGAGAATCCAGGTTGCAACCTCAACCTGGGCAAGGGGGGTGGGAATCAAGAAAAATAAGCCCATTAAGCTTCGTTGTTCTCAACTTTAGCACAAAAAGTCTCAAGTCAGTTGCTTCAACTCAAGCAGCAAAGAAGTATAATTTTACAGTACAGACTGTTAAAAAAGTCAGTTGACCAGATGTAACTATTTTTAACTTTCTGGCTTGTAAGGGAAACATCCAAAATTTCATTTGCTAATCCAGGTCTGGCAGAAGAGAACACAAATTCATACTGTTGAAGTCATTAAAAGGAAAGAGACCTACTTGCCTTGAAGGCTCCATTGTTTGTTCATAATCTGCTACTATGTGATAGTGAATTATGAAATTCAGTTGCTAGGAGCAGACTGTACTTCCAACTAGAGTGTGTTTTCATTAGCAACTTCCTGACTGTGGGCTTATTTTAGAGAATTACACCTCACAGAAAGTATTAAACTTTGTTGTTATGAGGAAATGTGAATTATTTGCTCTTTATCATTGTTTCAGTTCTTCCTTGAGAGGAAACACCAACACATATTTGGAACTTGATGATCTTTGAGGTCTTTTCTAACCCTAACCATTCTATGATTCTATGATATTAGATGATACTAGAAAAAGGAAGACAAGAAAAATGCAACTAGTCCAGACATGACATGGATTTTTATAAAAAGCCTAGTCCAGCTTCTCTTGGCTTCAAGACATATCAGTGTACCACTGATACAGCCAACACTGTGTATATTTTACACATCCAACAAACCCTAAGAACAGTATACAAGGATACTATCCTATGCTGTCTACAAGCTGTGCCAAACTGTAACTCTTAAAAGGGAACTTGGGCATAACAGCAGCTGAGGCTGTCTCATGAATGTATGTACTCAGGAAGGCAGTTTTGCTCCATAAGCTTTTTTCGAGATACATTTACATTCTCTGGCAGTTTTTCCAGCAATCTCTACACAAGCTTGTCGCAGGTTTTACTGGTTTCAACCTGCAAGATTATTTATAACAATAAAAAGTATCTCGAAAAAAGCTTATGGAGNACAGAGAATGTAAATGTATCTCAAGCCGCTTTTGGATTTTTTCCCCTATCCTAATCAATAGAATGATGTGTGACACTACCTAACATACAGTTGACCCACAGTACCCAAAAAACAACTGAAGATTGCCCTTCACACGTAACAAAATGACAAATTTCTACTGGCCTATCTAGTAAGAGTAAAGTCACCTATTACTTCACCACTGTTACCATTTTAAGTATTCCTCTTTCATGCTTGTAACATTTCACGTAGGAATTAATAATAAGGCAAGATGGCTATATAAACATTGTAACAAAGTCTAAATTATTTCTCACTTATATACACAAAGCCCCTTCAGATGACACTAGTTACAGGAAGTTAATACTTGCAAAAATCTCCTTTCAGTCTATACATAATAAAAAAGCCCAATATATTGTACTTTAGTTCATGTCACTGAATAAGAGAATAATTTAACTTGGAAGAGACCTTTAAAGGTCACCTAGTCCAAACCTGTAATGAGCAGGGACTTTTTCAACCAGATTAGGTTGCTCAAAGCCCTGCCCAACCTGACCTTCAACATTTCCAGGGATGGGGCATCTACCTCCTCTCTGGGCAACCTCTTCCAGTGTTTCACCACCCTCATCACAAAAAACCTCTTCCTTATACACATCCAGTCTAAATGTACTCTTAGTTTAAAACTATCACTCCTTGTCCTATCGCAACAGGCCCTTGACTTGGCATGGCAACTTGCAAATGGTGAAACCCTCTGTACAAATACTGAGCAATTAAGTATCAGGTGTTAGAGCAGTCTTTGCTGCCAAAGACATATCTAAATAAAAATCATTTTTATGCAGTGTTGAGTAGCATCTTTGGCAATTTCCTCCTCAACAACTTCAAAACTGAAAAAAAATTATCTTCAGCTTGACTGAACAAGCTTCCTATTAAACATCAGCCTTTAGAGTTTTAAATACTTTCAGAACTGTTAAATAAAAAAGCATGGATGTACATACAGAACGAGTGTGTTAAGATACCCATTTGAATAAATGGATATTAATTCAATCACTCAGTAGTTGTAGGTAAGAAAGCTGACCCTCCCTGCCCTCTCCAATAAATAGTTTACACTTTAAAGTTTAATTACTAAAGCCACAACCTTTCAGTACAAAAATAAAACTTTTAAATTCACAATTTACACTCAACAATTAAGGCAAGAAGTATCCTGCATCCACAGAACAATCCTTTGGTTACATCTACTTATTACTCAATTAATTCAAGAACCCTAAATAGCTTTTCTTAGTATTTTTAAGCCAGGCATTGCTATTCTCCACACTCTCACTCCTGTGCAGAATACAATTTGTTAAGAACTCCATTTTCCAAATGGAACAAGCTATTTTGACTGCCAGGAATTATACTGCTAGATTATACACAGAAATCTCAACATTTACTTCAAAACTGAACACCTTGCCCAAATGCAAATTTAGAGTGCTTTACTTTTAAAAACAAAGATTTAGGAGCCAAAACCACCCTTACACGTGTCAAATTTTTTACTAACATTGAACACACATCTTGAAACAATATTGTGGCACCAGTCCTTTTTCTTAATTCTGACACGAGTTCCCAAAAAGCATCCTTAGCAAACATCTTAACAGCTTCTCAAGACCATGACCTCTACAGGAGATGCCTGCTAAGCAAGTAAACAAATTGTCAGCTTCCATTAAGTCACCACTTGCACCAGTGTTACTCTGAAAACATACCTGGCTCAGACTCTGTTTTCGGTGTTATTTTTTCCTCTCTTGAAATGCTCATTTCTGTCATTTGCTGCATTACAGGCAAAGCGGCAACAGGCACATTTCTGTTTACGTACAGTGAAACACATAATTTACATTAGTTTTGTGTTATAATAAAAGCTTCAGGTGTCCAAACCCACCCATAAATTACCTGTTCAATTACTGATACACGTTCCTGACCTCTTCAAAACACATATTTTCTGACTCTACTTTAGATTCCCTGTAGCAAATATTTCTCTGTATAAATCAAACCCATCCTTTTAAATGTCGCAGTCCAACACTAAACATTTTAATCACTTCTCATTTACACAGATTCATAAAGCACTGTCAGGTACTGTCCCTTTTTCCTCTGCAGAAACTCAATGCAACAGGGCAGGATGGCTGTGGGCCTTCAACTTTACACACTGACAGTTCATTCAAACCTCACAGTAATACCTTCATCTTACCTTGATTTTTCAGATGTGCTGCCAGCAGCACCTTCACAGTTGTTTAAGCTAGCGTCCGCTCTCTGTACAGATGCAGAGTCTGAGGTAGGACTGTTTGAACCACTGGCTATTCCTATATAGCAAGAATTTTACAAGTTATTTACAAACAAATTGTAGAATATACATTAGTCAAAAGTCTTGTATACAGCTATGAAATGTCTGCTACTACATATTACTTCTTACTAAAAGACAGGCTACACTGTTAACAACCAAAAATACAGAGCTTGTATAAGAATATACTAACACAGGAGGCTAAGTGGGAAAGCAAATTATAGCCGAATGTCAGGCGGACAAGAATACATTACACAAGAACATCTTTTTATCTTTACTGTGATTTAAAATAGTATTATTTGATATTTATTGTTTTAGTACATAGCTTTCAGAGGTTCTCCTGAAACATGTTCTGGGATTCCTCTTCATATTCTATATGTTCTATTTTTTTTAAAAAAGTAAAAAACACACACCCTTACCCATTGGGCTTATTCTACCACTACTCTGCTGTCGCTGAAGATGCTCTTTGTAGCATACAGAACACATCCCATTTGTCCTAGGATTTCCATAAAATCCACACCCTGTACTACACAGCATGGGCCCTGGGGTCTGGTTTGTCTCCTGAGTCATCTTGATGCTGTAAATAAAACCAAGAATTGCATTAGGAGTTGGCAAGTCACCAAAATCAATTACAGGGTTATAGAATTAGAGTATGTCTGCTCACCTTGCCCCCAGAAGTGATATCAGCATTCTTAAAGAGGGGTATATGGATGTTAACATACCATGCCATACTGCAATTATATTGCTAAGTAACATCTTTATGAACCTTTAAGAGAAGGAGCGTCATCATACTGAGAAATAATGTACTTGTTGGAGACTGAGATGCATGTGCAGATTATGACCAAATTCAATTTAACAGCCAAAAAAAGCCCTTTATTGCCAGCCCTGATTAACAGGGATGAGCAGAATAAGCAGGGCCAAGTTCATATCTACAAAACAGTTCTGGCAAATAACATAGCTTATTTTTCTTCCCAACACCAGTAGTAGAGCTCCACTTTTTAAGTAATGTTGATCTTGCATAATTTTGATGCTAATTCACCTATTTGCAGTTCCTACTCTCATAACACATTTGCCAAACAGAACAGTAAAAATCTCTGAAGCATTGGCAACAGCCAGTTAAAAGTCTGCATCCCTCTCTTCAGAAAGAGTTCCCAAAACAAGGCCCTGTATGAAACTGAGAGGGAGAACTAACTGGCAACAACATGTGTACAACAGGCCCTTCAACAGAGAATTTGCAGAGTATCTCTGAAATAAGCCTAGACTGGGTCTTTTTCTTCCATTACAAATAAAATTAACTACTTTAAGCTGTTGAATATGTTCTAATACACAGCCTACACATCTGGAAAAAAACCCAAACAAACAACACCCAACAGTCAAATCCTTTATCTTAGCAACATTATGGCAAGATTTCTGGGCCTCCCAAAGGCAAACAATGCTAACTGCCAGGAACTGCAGAAATTAGGAAAAAAATACTTCATTGACTACTGGTTAACTTCTGCAAAGCCAGGTTAGTACAAAAACTGAATAGCAACAAAATCCTTGATTCTCAAGGGCAACAAAACTGGAACACAATACGCAAGCAATCTGCTTCAAATTGAGGACACATTAGAATTCTGCACTTCTCCTCACAAAATTTAAACTTAGTAGAAGCATTCTATATGGCACCTGGAGACATTTTAATGTCATCTCTATATTGCTGTCTTCCTATTCCGCAACAGTCACAATAAGAAATATTTAACTGTCGATGCTTGCGAGAAGTCAAAACCATCAAAAGCAAATCCATTACAGTACACAAAGAAATACTTATTTTAATAAACAAAGTTCACTACTTGGAAGATGGGATTATGTTCCACTAGTACAACAACCGCAACTGACAGCTGCCTTTCTCTAGTTAAACTAAATTTCTGGGATCAAAGTAAAACAAGAGAAGGAGAAAGTAAACAAGCAAAATTTAATGCTTGCCTGCTGGTGGTCACAGGATGTCATTTTCCAGGTATAAGTAGTTACACTATTTATACTTTTATAATACCTCCCAGGTATAGATAGTTTCATTTCAAGACTTCACACTTATTTCAACAGCTTCACATTTATTCTGAAACAGTTTTAAAGCTTTACTTCCAGTCAAAGGAGTCAGAAGAAACCATGACCCACTTACAGAAATCTAAAAAAAATATCTTGTCATCCATACTGTAAGCATATGTCTATAATATACAAAGACTGTACTTCTGCCTTTTCATTAAGTAGGTAAGCTCAAAGTGCTATCATACACACTGCCACCACCAACCCCAATTGACTTGCGCCTAATTAGCGCTCACGTTTCACCACTTACTAAATCTAGCTTTAGATGCTAAGACTGGTATTAATTTACTACAAAACAGAGTCTCAGCGGCCCCTTTGTCAGCACATTCTTCCACTACTTTNCAGCTTCACATTTATTCTGAAACAGTTTTAAAGCTTTACTTCCAGTCAAAGGAGTCAGAAGAAACCATGACCCACTTACAGAAATCTAAAAAAAATATCTTGTCATCCATACTGTAAGCATATGTCTATAATATACAAAGACTGTACTTCTGCCTTTTCATTAAGTAGGTAAGCTCAAAGTGCTATCATACACACTGCCACCACCAACCCCAATTGACTTGCGCCTAATTAGCGCTCACGTTTCACCACTTACTAAATCTAGCTTTAGATGCTAAGACTGGTATTAATTTACTACAAAACAGAGTCTCAGCGGCCCCTTTGTCAGCACATTCTTCCACTACTTTAAATGCGTGCCCTGATTTAAAGGTCAAGCCGTTGCTATCCAACGCTTAAGAAGTAGTCTTCCACTATTCCAGGCTCCAGAAGGTGTGCTCCGGCTGTCCACCACGGCCCGTAGGGAATCGGCCGCCACGCACTCCCCCCGTCCGACCCTGCTACTGCCGCTGTCCCCCTCTCTTTGGGCAGCTAACCCCTTCTTCCCCTTCCCCGGAAGCGCAGCCCTCCCCCCCCCCGCCGCGGGTCACGTCACTGTCAAACGGCTCCGACGTGACGGGCACGCGAGGCCGGAGCGCCCTGTGAAATCAGCTCCTATTTATAGCGCCTGCAGGCTGCCGGCTCCTCCTGCGCGAACCGAGCCGAGCCCAGCCCCGGCGACCCGCCGCACGCCAAGGCGGGAAGAGGCGGCAAAACCCCTTTACTCTTGCCTGCCAGGGCAGAGCGGGCAGCGCGGAAGCCGAAAGCCAACCCAGAAATCCCGCATCACCATCTCGTCCCTTCCCACAGCCATCTTCGCCGCCAGCTCGCGGCACGCACGGAGGGCAGCGGGGGAAGGGGGGAGAGACGGGGGAACGAGGGCCTGGGGGGCGGCCGCCGCTTCACAAACGCAACCCACAGCCTCGCGGTGGGTGGTTAAACCCAACTATTCTGCTTTGCGAGAGAAAAACAATAAACCAGGTCCCGTTCTACCTCCCACAGGAGCAGGTCTTAACCTCAGGGATGTTCCTGCTTAGCCCTGGGACCTCCGGACACAGAAAGGGGCCCGCTTACTCTGCGCCTTAACTCCGACAGCGGTTCAGGCCGCGCGTCCCCGCCTCTACCAGCCAGCCTCGGAAGGGAACGTAAATCCTGTCAGCGACCCAGGCTTCGCACCTTCCGCCCCCGAGACGACGGCCGAGCCCACCACCCCACAGCGGCGGGCACAGCCGGGCTCCCCCCGGCAGGCCTCGCGATGCCACATGTTACCGTGAAGACGGAAATAACGACCCCACGGTGCACTGAAATCAACCATAAAGCCCGGGAACTGCGCCAGCGATGGGCTAGTTGACCTAAATATTTACTTACTCCAACATCCTCCTCCCGACGGGGGACCACGATTAAACAAGAGAAACGCAGAAACAAAACAAAAGCGGGGTACAGTCAGGCTGCTCGGACACTCTACCCCGCACGGCCGCGCTCGGGGGAAGCGGGGCCGAGGGGTTGATACGG
Source organism: Syrrhaptes paradoxus (assembly GCA_013400615.1). Taxonomy (NCBI): domain Eukaryota; kingdom Metazoa; phylum Chordata; class Aves; order Pterocliformes; family Pteroclidae; genus Syrrhaptes; species Syrrhaptes paradoxus. The sequence continues at coordinate 141,290 of VZTO01007002.1, forward strand.
CGGACAGACACCGGGCGCTTCCCGAGGAGGGTGAAGCCCGCCTGGGCGACTCAGACAAAAGGGGTGCCGCTGCCAAGCGCCCGCAGCGCAGTACGTCTTAACTGCCCCCCCTCTTCCCCCGCCTCCTCCGCCGAGGACACCGGAACACAAAAGACCCGGAGGCTGCCGGGCTAAGGAACAGCGACGGCGTGCGGGGGGGCCCAGACAGGGCGGCGGGGCCGGGCCGCTGCTCACAAACCCCTGAGTCACGCCCGGCCCGGCCACCGCCTGGCCCCGCGCCGTTGCCGGCCAGCACGGCCCCGCCGCCGGCAGGCAGGGAAACCTCATTGTCTCGCCGCCGGCGCTGCCCCCCACCGTTCCGGCCCGCGGCCTCCCCGGCGCCACCGGGAGAGGCGGAAGACGGCGATGCCGCCGGCGAGAAGGCCCGGGGAGCCCCGCCACCGTGAAGGCCCTAGGGAGCCAAGCCCAACTCAGCCTACCGCTTCCCACCTACCTGTTCCCGGCGGGGGCCAAAGACCCCACGGCGGTCGTCGGAGAAGGCGCCGCGGGTGGCTCCGGGAAGCTGCAGGGAGAGCAGAAGGCGGGGGGGCACGGAGCTGGCAGAACCACCGCTGCCGCTTTCCTCCTTTGTTCCTGAAGCCGCAGCGCCCGCCGTCTCGGCGACGGCGCAAGGCGAGACGCGCCGTCCTCGAGGGGCGGGCGGCGGGAAGGCGCAGGAGTGCGGGAGCGAGGCGGGGACGGGGAAGACGAGGAGGAGCAGGGGGAGGGAGGAGGAGCCGGGCCCAACCACCGGCTCCGGCTCCGGCTCCGCCTCCGGCTTCGGCTCCGGCTCCGCCTCCGGCTCCGGCTCCTCCCACCCACTGTACGCCGCCGGGGCATGCGCACTGTCGCCCAGGGGCGGTGAGGAGAAACGGGAGGAAGGCGCGCGGCGCACTCCCGCGATGCTGCCGCTCCGCGGGAGCAGAGCAGGACGCTGGTCCAGGCTACGTCATAAGAGCTGCTGCTGCCTCGGAAGGGAGGGGAGGGGCAGTGTGCCGACCGGCCGCCCCGCCCCTTCCGGGGGCGTGGCCGTGGTCGCTGGAGCAGCGGGGGGGGTGAGGCCGCCGCGGGCGGGCTGGTTGTACGGGCCGAGCTGTCACGTACCTATCGTTAGGGTTACATGCGGCGCGGAGCGTCTGTTCGGAGGGTCGGGGTGCTTCCTTCAGCCTCTGAGTGCGCTGTCGATGAGCGGCCAGCACGGGTCCCTGGGCTCTCGCTTGCTGGTGCTGAGCGTACGGCATATCACCGCTGGGCAGCTTTCTGGGGGCTGTCGGGCCCCGGTGACAGAGCGGCCTAGGAGGCGGGAGTGGCTGCGTGCGGGGTGGCCGTTTCGTTCTGCTGCATGGCGGTGCAGAGAAGTCAGCTGTGCTGGCTGAGTGAGCTGTGCTCGTTTAAGGTTCTTGATTTTTGAGTGCTGGTAACATGCACCCTGCCACGAGCAGAATGATCTTTGTCGTATGGCAAGGTGTCAGCTTGAAACGTGGTTGTTCCAGGCTGCCGTGGTAGGTTGTGGCCCATATCCAAGAGACTGTTTCCACTCGTGCCCTGGTGTGCCTGGGGCTTTGCCGCGCTTCTCACGGACCTAAGTGTCATCTAACTGAATGCTCACTTGTTGAGGCCTTGCTACTAGCTCTTGGCTGTCACTGTGTTGAAGCACAGAGAGGACTTGAAGACTGGACCTTGATTTGCATTCAGGTTTGCAAATTTGTGGGTCTGTGAGCCTCAAGATTGAATATTGGTGTAGTTCTGCATGCACAGACTGTTTCAAAGATGGTATAGGTACAACAGACTTCATGTCTATTGGATGTCAATGAAGTGATTCTCTTAAGAGGATGTGGCACTGATCTAGGCAGGTAAGAGACAAGGAAGGGTTGAATCACTGTGGAGAAAGGGAATTAGAAGGTCATGCAAGCCTGGGTAGTGTGGGAAGAGAAAGAAACAAAAGGCAAGAGAATAAAGTGTTTTATTTTAGGCTTACTGCTCACTCTGAGAGCAACACAGGGTACCTGGTGGCTTCCAAACACTGTTAGTAGGTGTAGGACAATGATTACTTGCTAGTTCATAGTAAACTAAGAGCAGGTTTTTGTTTTTTTTTTTAAGGCAGTGATCCTGGGAAGTGGAAAATACATAAGATTCATAGAAGCATGGTGTGTTTTTCTTAAGGATAGAACATTTTCAGCTGTAAAATTCAAAGTTGCTTTAGATAAGTGTTCTGAGTAATTTAACTTCTCTTAAACAGTTTCTGCCATGTCCTAGTGATATTCTAAGGCAACAGCATATTGGGGCATATATAGTTATAGACCTCTAAACCAATTAATCTGCAGAAAATGTCTAAAATTGGAATGTATGAATCTTTGGGAAATACACCACCTAAGTCATTAAAAAAGTCATTTTTTGCCTGATGTGTCTTCTAGAGCTCATCTTTTTCCTTGTTTGCCAGCGAGGTGTCTTCTGAGACCCAAAAGCTTCAGGTAAATGGAATTGCACAGTGCTGCAGTATAGCACACTCTGCGGAAGTATAGGGTACCCTGCTTGCTGCAGAGGGCTGCTTTTGTGCTGTGGAACAGCAGCTGGTCTGTAACCAGTGTTTGGAATAACGCCCCTGTTATCTGCAATGTATGGGCTGGTAGTTCCTACTTGGTGGTACAAAATACTTTCAAGTGTTACAAGAAAACATTTAAACACAGCTTCCTGATTCATGATGTAGAGGAGAAGTCTTCTGAGATCAGTGCTCTCAAGACTCTCTGAGTCAGATAACTTGATCACTTTCAGGGGAAAACTGTAAGTTTACATGCTTATTATTTTCCCCTTGCAGAGATTTTATGACCAGAACCAAAACCGAAGAGGACGGTAAATCTTGTTTTAAAAATCAAAGTTGGTCTACTAGTAGCCCTGGAGAGTAATTTTGACCACTCTTAGAATTGCAGGGCAGAGGACAGGACAGTTTAAGTTGAAAGCCCGTAACTTCTCTGGCTTTTTCCAAGGTAAGTCTCAAAGAGAAGAGTTATTTTTCAAGAGTCGCGTCAAAAAAGTTTGTCTCAAAAGACAGGAGCCCTAGAGGAATGTGAAATGGGCAGAATTCCCTATAAAGGTCCTTTGCCTCCATGCCCTTCTCATGGTTATTAATGTCTGTATATAAGCTGTCTTAGAAAGGCAGTATTTCTCCTGCTAGTCTCAGGCCTAGAAACAAGGAGAGCACACAAGTATGTAAGAATATAACATTTATTATGGTGCTTTGCAGAACTGGGAGGCTCTCCAGTTTCCCAAAGCACAGAAGAATTGCCTCTGTGACCGTATGCATATTCACTAGAGATTTGTAGCTTCAAGGCTTAGACTTCTGGGACTGTCTGTTTGCCTTGGGGTAATTGGGACATGCTCCCACTACATTGTATCTTAGACATAATAGCTGGCCCTTAAAATATAATTTTCATGGGTTTTTTCTTTTTATTTGACCTAAATTTACCTACAAGATCTAGGTGTCTCATGAGATCGAAAGCAAAAATGTGTCAGCATTGCCCCAAAACAGAAGAGAACTTTCAATTTAAATTGGTGATTATGAATTTCATTACTAGTCGGCTGATCATACTCTCCTCTGTCAGAGGAAACCCTTACATAATTTAAAAAAATGAAGGAATAAAGACGTAGCCACACATTTTTCTTAATTAAATGCTAAAGAGCTAATTCTACCTCCTGGTTTGGAGATTACCTTATCCTTTAAGAACTCGGTACTTTCAAGAGTACTGTGGGGTCCTCACAAGCTGCTTTGAAGACCTTTGGTAACTTGGGATGGTTGGAATATCAGAGTACTACTCCCAGGGTAGCCTCAACATTTTACCTGGAGAGCAAAAGGGTACTTCCATCCTTAGAAACCACAGCTTCAGAAGCTGCTAATTTTGGACCTTGGTCCACTCGGTGATGTCACAGGTAGGCTGCACTTCTGAGGAAGCAGGTGACTTTGGTTATAGATTTTAAACAAGTCTTCTCAGGTGAACAGCCTCGCTGTAAGTCAATAGGTAGATCAGAAATATACACGTTCAGCTGTCTTACGGATATTGTTCCTGGTTGTATTTTGTGAGTTGTTCAAGGGTGTAGGCACCTAGACCCTGGCAAGTGAGGGAGGTGGGAAATACCTAGGCTGGGAATCTGAGGGTGATGGTATGGAGCAGTGTTCTAGGCAGGTTTCTGTTCCTCTGAAAGAACAAGCTTACCTCCTGATGAAGGGCAGCCTTCTTCTGGAGAGCCTTGAGGTAAGATGTAGCATCCCTGAGATGTTTTGATGGAGATGTGGGGTTTTTTTGAGATAGATGGTGAGAAGTCTGACACAGAGGGATGACTGCCCATCTTTCCCACAGATTCTTTTTATCTAAAACTTATTAGTCTACCTCATGGTACATAACTGTAAGCTTTTACATAAGAAGGGCAGTAAAAGGCTGCCAGTACTTTCTCCCCCCCCTACTTCCTTCTGTAATGCTGACATTCAGGTAATGACACATACTCTGATGGTCTCATCTTCATTATAAGCCGTAGAAGAGATGTAGAGAGTGACCAGAGACCTGTCTCTTTGGGCAGTGCCTCTGTTTTTCTGTGTTTGTATACTACTTAATGTATTGTGATTCTAGATAACACTCTTGTTCCTAGATACAATTAGATAATAACGGTAATAATTATTATTACAGTGGAGGGTTTGAAAGACAATGAATCATTATTTGCATGATTACAGAATAGGATGTCTGCTGGCAAATCTTTATATAACATGTTTTCAAGGATACATTTGTGAATATTAATTTTGATGAACTTTCCTCATTCTGTTTGGGAAAAGTTCTGCTCTAACTGCACTTTATACAGCTTTACTGAAATGAAATTTATGCACATACTTCTTGAAATTAATGAACTGAATACCTCAACCTTTTATGTGTCTGCTGTGACTAAGTCATCCACGCCATTCAGCAGCGGTTACTTATTTTCTCTGTTCAGTCTTTTACTACTGATATAGTAGTGGAAGGTCTTCTTGTTGCTCTTGATGTTCCTGGTAAGCCTCAACTCCGGCTGAGCTTTGGCTTCTCTGATACAGTCCCTACATGACCAGGCAGTATTTCTTCATTTTCAGTTTGTAGGCTGTCTCTCCTTCCATTCTCTGTGTGGTGCCTTTTTTCTCTCGGAGCTCTATCATGGGTTTCCTGTTTTGCCAGGCTGGCTTCCTGATATGTCTACTTGGTTTCCCGAGTCTAGAGGTGGACCGTTCTTGTTCTTGAGGATGCTCTGCTCAAAGGCCAACTAACTTTACTGGGATCCTTTTTCCTTTTGAGCTGAATCCTGTGGTATCCCACCTACCAGTTCTCTGATTGACCCAAAGTCTGCTCTTCTAAAGGCCAGGGTCTCTGCTCTGCTACTGGCCTTCCTCCCTTACTCCCCTCAGGAACTCGATTGTACTATTTCATGGTCACTATGGCATCAACTCTGCTTGTCTCATCCAGTATCTGTGTAGCAAGAAGTTATCCTTCACACCCTCCAGCAACCTGGATGGGGGTCTGTGATGACAAAGACTTCCTCAGCTTGTTCACAGAAGGCTTCATCTGCTTCCTTGCCCTGGTCAGTGATCTGTAACACATCCCACCACAGTGTCGTGCTTAGCAACTTCTCCTCCAACTCTGACCCACAAGCTCATACGCAAACCTGAACCCCGCACATCGGAGCTGCTCCTTCACATGGAGGGCAGCTCCCTTCCTCCTCTTCTGTGTCTGTCTCTTCTGAAGGGCTCGTCTCCATCCGTTGCAGCACTCCAGTTGTGTAAGCTGTCCCACCACAAGGTGTGTGCATAGAAAAAACCTTGTTGCATGCACTCACTTTGAACATCTGACTCTATTGTCTCATTAAACTCTGATCAGTGGAAATGCCACATGGCAAAAGCCATAATCTCAGTCATGTCCTAAGCAATTTTGGGGCTTTAATTATAAAACTGATCATTTTCCATTCTATTTGCTTCTTGATAAGATTCAAATCTGAGCTGTAAAACAGAGGTAATGGGCTTGGCAGGAAAATCTTGTGTATATTTTATATTAATCTGAAATCCTGGGTAGTACCAACATGGGCAATATTACAGTAGTCTCATTACAGTGAAGAAAATACATAATTAGGTATAGCAAGGCCTTTATATGACTGAATGTCCAAATTCTTGATCAGGTAAAAGTAATCTACATTATCTGAACAGCCCAGAGCAGGCCTTGACTTAAGGCATGCCAAGTTGTGAACCTCTGTGAGTATGGTGAATGAGTGCCTCAACCAGGCTGTTTGTGTGTTGTGGTTTTGAACCCCTGGCTGTCAGCCAAACACCACAACACCTCTCGTTCACCCTCCCACTCCCAGGGATAGGGGAAGAGAAGATTAAAGGGGTAAAGGGAAAAGAGAATCATGGGTTGAGAGAAGAACAATTTAATAACTAAACTACAAAAATATTGATAGTAATAATAATAATAATGATAATAGTAATATATACAAATATACAAATGAGTGATACACAGTGATACTGCTCACCACCCGCTGACCAAGGCTCAACATGTTCCTGGCTAATGATCCCAGAGCAGGGAGAGTCCCACAACTTAAATCCCAGAATGGAGTTAAGAGCCAGAGTGTCTAAGAGACAGAGACAGCCTTGAGAGGGGGGCAAGCCAGTGGAAGACAACCTGGAGCAAGAGACCACCCAGAAAGAAAAACTTCCAGACAGACCCTTATGTGGGAAAACCTTTTTAGAAGAAAAATACTTATGTTTATGAGAACTTTATTAGAAGAAAAATACTTATGTTTGTAAGAATCTCCTTAGGAGAAAAATACTCATGTTTGTCAGAACCTTTTTTTAGAAAAAGGACCTCANCCCTTATGATGTGGAATACACCATTGGCCAATTTGGGTTTCAATCCTAAACGTAAGATCAAATCCTAGGCTAGTAATTGGGGCTGTGCTCCCTCCCAGCTTCTCCTGTACCTGCAAACAGCAGAGAAGCTGAAAAGACCTTGGATTGTCCTGGCAACAACTATAACCATCAGTATGTTATCAGCCTTCTCAGCACAAATCCAAAACACAGCCTCTTGCTAGCTACTATGAAGAAAGTTAACTCTGTCCCAGCTGTAACCAGGACACTGTGTTGATCCTAGCCAGTGCTTCTCAGTTACTATACCTCATTGTTCTAGTGGCACCTCAGTCTTGTGCAGACTCATTTTAACCTTCAGAACTTAATGGGCTCCCAAAGACATGTTAATGGGATATTCTGCATAGTATGCCTGCTCTCTTTGTCCTCGTACTTGCATCCTGCTCTCATAGGCTTCATTTTCATCCCTTAAAAGCTCTTTTTAATATTTTTATACGTTAATGCTTTTGTGCTTCGTTTTCGGATGGTGTTTTAGATAGTTTTGTAGCAATGGATTACTCACTGCTTGGGTTGGCTACTAGTTTATTTTCTCTAATTGCTGCAGTATTTTAAAACCAATATTGAAATGCAGAATATAATCCATAGTTTGTCAAACTATATCTGACCATAGGGACTACAGATTTCTGCATCCAACTGTGTTCTGCAACATTACAAGGAAGAAGCCCAGGTGTTTGTGTCATCAAAAGCACTGCAGTTGTTTTAAATTACTTAGATAATCTAAATCGGTGGTCTCCAAAGTGGGCTACACGAGATAATCCATTAGAGTGCAGGAAGAAAGTATCAGAACTTCAGTAATGCATGTATATAGCTTGTAAATAAATACACCGGCTGAGTGTGCTCAAAAACATTTTACTAATAGGGGTGTCTGATCAAAAAAGTTTGGACACCACTGATCTAAATTACGTCAGTGAATCACACCCACCAAACCTTTTCTCTATAAGAATTTCACAGTATTCACAGAACTAGCACTGTGTTGTGTACCAAGAAGTGCTTCAGACCTCATACATATTTAGTTGTGTTTGAAAAAAATGCATTGATTCTTTCATAAAGTAATTACTAAGGCTTTTTAATACAAGACTCATATTACAAATATTGATCATGTTGTATTAAGCATTGATTGTTCAGCTTTAAGCCCATTGCATTGAAGGCTATTCTATACTTCCTGGATCTTATTACAGAATCTTCTGCTGCCTGTCCATGAGGACAGGGTATATGCTGAAATACGAGTATACAGTATGAGTTGGGGATATGCTGTTGGTATCTCAGTCTGTTTAAAATGTTGCATAGACTAAATCTTTACTTTATGAACTTAGTTATGTTTTACATATGTAAAGTATGCAATTTGTAGAATGTAGTGTGACTAGAGGTAGATGAGCATTTAAAAAAAAATACTACTTTCCAAATTATTTATCAGAAGCTGTTGCCAAAAAATAAAGTTTACATGATTTCACTAACATTATAAGCCATGTGTCCTAAAATAGATATGTGCATTGTTCATTTACTGAAATCTTTGTTGCTAGTAAATGAGTTTCATGGCATTTTTGATAGTGAAGATAAATAATAAACAGCTTCATTTCAAATCTTGTAAAAAAAACTCCAATTTTTTTAATGATCAAAAATTTTTCTACTGTTGCTCTGCATAATGCTTTTGAGATCTCTCTTTAGTTTTTCCTGGTTGCTTCATGCTTTGCATCATGTTCTTTCATGTGCTCTGTTTCAGTCTTTGCTGTCTACGAGTTCTTTGAAGAAGAACCCTTAAATATGTACATCAATAAAATAAAAATGAAAAGCCCCTATATTTTATCAGAAGAGTGTTCTCAGTAAATATACTGATGTCTTAGGTTTGTTTTTTTGGTTGTTCTTGTTTGTTTGTTTGTTTTGGGTTTTTTGGTAACAGATCTTCATGACATAGGTAAATACACAAATATTAAAGACTTCTTTTTCCATTTTTCATTTTCTTGGACACCATTTTGGTCTTAGCATCTGTTAGCTGCTGGGATTTTTTGGTAGGGTAGACTGTTTTCTTTGTTCAGCCATGTGTCTTCTTCATAGCGATTTTCCTGAGAAAACAGCAGTATTGGTGGTGTACATCCACTTCCTTGAATAATCTTGATTTTCTAGACTTTTTTGCTGTGTTGAAATAGGAGTCAGATATGCTCATTCAGACTGCAGGGAATTTCTGCCTGATCTGTTATTTAATCTGTCAATTAAATATTGCCTCAATTTTCTGTGTCAGAGTTCTCTGTAATTTTGGGCATCTCCTGGGTAAAGATCAAACTGTACTTGTGGTATGGTATGAACACGCATTCTGATACAGAAAGCCTGAAATGTGACCGGGTCTCAGTCCTGGAGAATCAACAAATATGTTTTCATTGTTCACAAAGGAGGCAAGTATTTACAGGTGGACGACGGGATAAGGAGGGCTGAGGTAGGCAGAGAAGCTGCATTACGAAAGCAGGTGGATCTGCAGCGCCTGTTCAATACAGCAGAGTAAGGTCCTGATTCATGTAATGCAGCTGGTGGTGTCCAAATTCTGTATCTGTAGCTGTACAGACCCTGCTGGGCTACCCAGCTCTCCATGTGGACAAAGATTGCCTTGTCTTAATACAGTTCTTTGTTTCTGTTGCAAATGTAAACTTATCCTTTTTGACCAATACTGGGACATATCTGATATGAAAGGTAATTTCTTCAGGGCACATCAAGTCTTCAGATGTCTGTGTGATATGAAAAGATTCCTGCAATAAGGGAAGAACTTAAATTGAAGTATGTCACTTTTCCATCTTTTCAGAATGGGACTCTTTTGAGCTAGTTTGTATATGTGGCTTATAATTTGCTTACCACAGAGATGTAAGTATTTGTCAGGACACCACTGGTAATGGTCTATTACTATTCTTATTCCCTTTAAGGAATTAAAAAAACAACACAGGCAACACAACTTTAACTCTTTCCTCACAGGAGTTTTCAGGACAATACTATTTTTGTTTTCTCTGATTCTAGGAAGAGCTCAGGAATAACTTGTCAATTTGCTCAGAAACTAACTTCTAATCTCCATTCCCTATACGCCAACACTTTAATGTGCTGTTCTGTGGGAACCCCATGAGTACCACAGTACTGGGTTAAAACCAACCTGTAGTAAATTTCCTCAGAGAATGAAAATTGTGAATGTGAGTGTGAATTGGTGGAACCATGAAAGAAATTTACTCTTTAAGCTGCTTAGATCCTTCACACAAAAGAGCCCCAGGAATTCTTACAGCTTGGATCTAAGACTGGATCAATGAAATGGAAAGGAAAAAGCTTTACATCTGCTGCTGTATGGAGACTCATGCAATATTAGCAAAATGGTAATGAACGGATTTCCAGGGTATTGGGTGTATAGAAGCCAAATTTATTTTATGACTAATATGGGACATTTAAAAGGCTGGCATTTTAAAGGCATAGCTGAAATTTGCATATCAGGATGAAAATGTTACCCAGTAGCAGGAATAAGAAAGATTCCTACTAACTTGAGAAGACTATAGATCATGTGAAGCATTACTCAGTTATTGGTCTTTGAAATTTTCTTCCTGCTTAAGTTTTCATCAGCGGTTAGCTGAGGGATAGGAATTATGCTAACTTTTAACTATGAATGAAAGATACCTTTAGTGGGATAAGCTATTGAAAGCCTCCAATTCTAAGAGTTATTTATATATAATATTCTTTTATAGCATTACTTGCATTGTGTATTATGTGTTATTTATAGTTTTATTTGGATCTCAGAGCTAGATATGGGTACGTAACAATCTGTGTAATTTGTAGACCAAAGAAAATAGTAATTGTTACACAAAGTAAACTACCAAATACAATTTACATTCAAAAGGTAATAAACAGTTTAAAAGCAATATTTGTGTGCTCTCAAAATGAGCTACCTAAATAAGCATAAAAAGGGTTCAGACACATTAGATGGTCATACATTTAAATAGAAACAATGCAAATTTTAAGAGAAGTAACAATGTAGGGCTTTTCTCATAAAGCTGTGCTCTTGTTTACATCTTTGCACTGAGGAGGGACTACTTCAGTACTGGCAATTTAAAAGCAGTTTGAGCTTTGGTTCCGTTGTCAGGTGTCTAAAAATGATGTCCACAAATACATGCATACCTGCAGAACAAGATGAAAAGTGATCATTACACGCATAATAAGGGGGTTTTATGGTAAAATGCTCCTCTGGGGCAGTAAGGAACAACTGAAAATTTGTTGTATATTCTATAAAGCTTATCACCTTCAGAAAGCAATGGTATAAAAGTTGCTTGGTGAAACTGGAGGTATACATGCACCCTTTTTAACTAAAATGCTAACACTGTTTGAGAACCTACTTATTACTATGGAGTTTTAAGATATTCTGTGGCATTTGGAAGATGCAGTTATAGTACTTTGATGTGATGTGCTGTAGTGTTTGTGTCTATGTGAAATGGCATGGTAGCACCTATTGCAGTTTTAAGGTGACTTAATAGGCACTTCTCTGTAACTACATAGTTACTCAACTGGTAACACCAAATGTATAGGTAACACTAGATTTGCAAGCACTTCAGAAAGCTAAAATGTCTTCACCTAGTACTTCTGCTGAAACTCACAAAGAGGTTAAAAACTACTTCTCCAGAGGAGCGAGTGGTGTGATGAGTACCGAGACTGACGTATCCCTTAAAGAAAGTGACTTGGCAAAATTCCTGTAAGCCACACCTTGAACATGAATGAATTTAAAAACATTCATAAAAATCTTTCACTCTCAAGCCATTTGCCTCAGTCTCTTTTCACAAATATCTGTCTGCTTTTTTTTTGGCAAATTTTTAAACTCTTAGTAACCTAGTCTACTTTAAAAGCCTTTAAAGTTTAAACAAGTGCAGGTAATTTTCATTAAGATGTCAGTTTGTCATTCCTGTTTCATTTCCAGAAGTAAGATACTTTTGAAAAAAGCACACAACTGATTCTGAGAACACAGTTTGAAACATAATGAATATGCAAAATTAGCAAATCTGAGAAAGCATTTCCTTCATTGCACGCCAAAGGCACCATAAGCCTAGAGAAAACATGTTACCTGCATCTTCATTTCTCAGGGCTAGGAAATCTCTTTGTCTGTGCATTTATGACCCCTTCCAGGTATCAGATTACATCAGTTTCTAACTTCTGCTTTTCCTTTTGGTAGTCAAACTACAAATAAAATAATAATTTGTTTATAAAATAATAAAGATATGTGTTTACCTGGGCTTGGATAGAAGACAATGATGATACAGAAGGCAATGCAGATGCAGCAGGGAGAATTGTCTGCCCAGTTTTACTTGCCAGATTGTCCTGCCATTTTGGATAGTGCTGCATGGTCCTTTGCATTTTAATCTGAAATAATAAAAAAATCCAGTAATTGCAACATTGATCTATAATATTGATACATAAAATGCATTGCCATTTTGCTGCTAATCATCTCATTACACTTACTACTTCTTTTAGAGAGCCCCAGCTGCTAGGGAGAAGATGCACTTCTCTCCTCAGCTGAAGAGGGTCTGCTGTACTGGGATCAAAGTGGGAATTACACCGAGAACTTCTATGAAGCAGGTCAATACCTAAATGTGGTTTAGGTATCGGATTTTGGTTGAACATGTTCACCTAAGAGATTAGGACAAGGACACATGTTAGGACAGTGGGGGAATCAAAGAAGGACCCCAGGAGTCTTGGTGCCCTGCCATTTGTTTGATCTCTAGGATACTACTTCAGTCCTCACAGTACTCCTCCTTGTAAAAGGTTAGCCCAGCTCACCCATGCTAGCTACACAAACTCAGTTAAATCTGTTTCTAGACATTGTGCAAACCTGAGAAGCAAATCTACTGATACGAATGAGTCTCTTTGTGGCTTTGGATCACTATTTTTACTGTGCTGATTAGCAGAGACTGGACAGTTTAGTTACTCTGCCACTCAATAAGTTTGATTGTTTGATAATCTTGAGGTTGAAAGCTGCAAAGGCAGGGAGAATCTCCTTTGAGAGCTGGCATTCAATCTGTAAGTACTACGGGAGATTTCCAGGCTTATCCTGAGCAATGCCAGTGATACCTCCCCAGGTGCTTTGGCTTCCTTCACTGTGGTCCATCAATGGTCTTTCATAGTCTGTCATCATAGGCTTGAAAATGCCTATTGGCTTTTTGTAAAATAAGCATTCCAAGAGTAAAATAAAATAGCAACAACAACAATAATAATAAAGCTATATCATAGAGATTTCTCTGTATGGGAAAATATATAAACTGATAGAACTTCAAGGAAGTATTCATTCTTCAGACTATATTTGTAATTTCTTGCTTTGTAGTGTGTCTAAGCATCTTATATATCCTGTGCATCTTTTAATCCTGCTACGTTTTCAGTACTTGGGCTTAATTTACTTGTTTTATGCACTTTTGAATTTTTAGCATTGTTCCTTCTGTTGGGTTTCCACTGTTGATAACCTTTTTATTATCCTCTGTTTTTAGCATCATATTTTATTTTTTAGGTTTCACAGTTTATGACTAAGGCAGATTTTAATGCTAGATAGCCACCAAGGAGTTTACTGATAATTTGTCAGACTGCACTGAACTCTTGGGGCTTTGGATTCTCAGCCCTTTGGAAACTGAAGTACTTGCTTGTCCATCCAATTCTGTGTCCACAAGGTTAAGTTAATAGCATTTCCAGAACATTTGCAGTGTTGTTTGCCCCGTCCCTGGAGGCATTCAAGGCCAGGCTGGACGGGGCCCTGGGCAGCTGCTCTAGTGGCTGGAAACCCTGCCCTCAGACTAGATGATCTTTAAGGTCCTTTTCAACCCAGGCCATCCTATGATTCTATGATTCTATGATAATTACACCTAAAAGTGTAGTTTAACATTGAAAATATTTGTTTCCATTGCTACAAAGGAACCAGCTTTTGCAAGACAGAGTCAATACAACTATGACCAATCTGGTGGCCTTCTATGATGGAGTGACAGCTTTGGTGGACAGGGGAAGGACGATGGATGTCATCTACTTGGACTTCTGGAAAGCCTTTGACATGGTCCCTCACCACATCCTTCTCTCTAAATTGGAGAGGTGTGGATCTGAAAGATGGACTGTACGATGGATTAGGAATTGGCTGGCCAGACACAGCCAAAGTGTTATGATTAATGGTTCTGTGTCAGGGTGGAAGCCAGTCATGAGCGGTGTCCCTCAGGGGTCTGTCTTGGGACTGGTGCTCTTTAACATCTTCATCAATGACATAGACGATAGTATCGAGTGCACCCTCAGCAAGTTTGCAGATGATACTAAGCTGAGTGGTGCTGTCAACACACTGGAAGGAAGGAAAGCCATCCAGAGGGACCTGGACAGCCTGGAGAAGTGGGCCCGTGTAAACCTAATGAGGTTTAATAAGGCCAAGTGCAGGGTGCTGCACTTGGGTCGGGGCAACCCCAGGTATTTATAAAAACTGGGGGAAGATCTCCTTGAGAGCAGCCCTGCGGAGAAGGACTTGGGGGTCCTGGTGGACGAGAAGCTGGATATGAGCCGGCAGTGCGTGCTTGCAGCCCGCAAAGCCAACTGTGTTTTGGGCTGCATTAAAAAAGGGGTGGCCAGCAGGGAGAGGGAGGTGATTGTGCCCCTCTACTCGGCTCTTGTGAGGCCCCATCTGGAGTACTGTGTCCAGGCCTGGGGCCCCCAGCACAGGAAGGACGTGGAGCTCTTGGAGCGGGTGCAGAGGAGGGCCACTAAGATGATCAGAGGGCTGGAGCACCTCTCCTATGAGGAAAGGTTGAGGGAACTGGGCTTGTTTAGCTTGGAGAAGAGAAGGCTCCGGGGAGACCTCATTGCGGCCTTCCAGTACTTGAAGGGAGCCTATAAACAGGAGGGGGAGCGACTGTTTACGAGGGTGGATAGTGATAGGACAAGGGGGAATGGTTTTAAACTAAGACAGGGGAGGTTTAGGTTAGAGATTAGGAGAAAGTTTTTCACCCAAAGGGTGGTGGCACACTGGAACAGGTTGCCCAGGGAGGTCGTGGATGCCCCACCCCTGGAGGCATTCAAGGCCAGGCTGGATGTGGCTCTGAGCAGCCTGGTCTAGTGGTTGGTGGCCCTGTATATGGCAGGGGGGTTGAAACTAGATGATCACTATGGTCCTTTTCAACCCAGGCCATTCTATGATTCTGTGATTCTATGATTCTGAGTGGTGTTTTGAAGAAAATTATTACTACAGCTCATAAAATAGGAAACAAAGATAGAGTATGGAAGAGCTCCATGAAATCTGATTTCACTATCAAAAAGGAAAGTTACGTCTCAAGTATAATTAATAATATGAAATTATATTTGTATCATCTTTTTTTAAGCTGATAGCTTTATGCTTGGGAATTTTTCACTGCTCCAATTCACAGAAAGTGATAAAAAACGCTGGTGGATATTTAAAGTAGATGGACAGTTAATAAGGCCTGGAGGTACAACTGCTAATGTTGAGACCCTATTTTTCAGCTACTTCTTAGCTGGATTAGGGATTAGATAACTGTGGGGCAAGTTTATGCTACAGATTATCTTGGCAATATTATCTCAGAGTGACTTTGCTACAGACTCTCCCAGTGCCGGCACTTTTATGATGACAAAGCTATCTTTTCATCCATGTTGTTTCTTTCATTTGTAAGAGAAACAGGGAGAGGTTTTATTATACTAATGCCAGAGGTACTTTGCTGGAACAGGAGTGATTTATCACTATAATATAGCAAGCTTTGTTTAAGGGGAAGCTTTCTCTGTCAAAGAGAGACATGTCTGCAGATTTAACATTAGCACTAGCATCTTGTAATTTGTTTTGATTAGCTTTGCGATCTTAACCTTCTCCGCATGTCCTTTGAAAGTGAAGAATCTGTTTGAGATCAAAAGTGCATTCCTAATGTCAATGGAAAAGAACAATCATCTTTGACAAAAAAGAGAGTTAAGAGTGGAAGTGCTGCCATGTGGGATGGGCTCACCAGGGGTATTGCAGATTGGACAGGGAACCTGAGCACCCCTGTGCTACTGAGGCGGTGCAGTGCATGCAGGCAGATGAGGGGTCTGCCAGTAAATCCACTGATTAAATGTGTCTACTTGCCTGAACACCAGCTAATGGATCGTATCTGCCACGTTCTGTTTCTTCCCCAGGGCTACATGTCAGGTACAAACTGGATGCACTGAGATCCAGGGTTCAGTCTGGGGGCCTGCTTCACTTGAGGCACAAAGTGTATAGCCCAGTTAGTTGGCCTGCATACTGTCAATATTGGAGCCATAATGAGGAAAGTGCAACTGAAGCCAGGTATTGACAGGATTAGAGCTGGGGGCAGGGGTGAAGGGGGGTACCTAGGAAATTGCCTGAGTCATTTGAAGAACCAAAAGAAGCATAAATCTCAAAATTATGACCCCAAAGTAGTTAAAATGGTGTAAATGAGATTAAGAAATAATTATAAAAGGTGACCACCCACAAAGGAGTGCAATTAGGACTGGTATATTATAAAATCATAGAATCGTAGAGTGGTTTGTGTTGTAAAGGAACTTAAAGATCACAAAGTTCCAACCCCCCTGCCATGGGCAGGAACACCCTCCACTAGACCAGGTTGCTCAAAGCCTCATCCAGCCTGGCCTTGAACACCTCCAGGGATGGGGCATCCACAACCTCCCTGGGCAACCTGTTCCAGTGTCTCACTACCCTCATAGTGAAAATTTTTTTCCTAATGTTTAGTCTAAATCTACCCTCTTTCAGCTTATAGCTATTACCCCTTGTCCTATTGCTACACTTCCTGATAAAGAGCACCTCCCCGTCACTCCTGTAAGCCCCCTTAAAGTACTGGAAGGCTGCTGGGAGGTTTCCCCAGGGCCTTCTCTTCTGCAGGAAAAACAAGCCTAACTCTCTCAGCCTATCACATATGTAACTTGGCTCCTTTTGTAATTATGGTGAAACTCTCACTGACTCTTAGTGCAGCAAAATATAAACAATATTGAGCATTGCATACTTGCAATTAGGATAGCAGCAGAGGGCCAAAGGCAGATAAATGCAGCATTTGCTGAGCCTGACTGAAACCCTGTGGAAATACCTGTTGGCAGAAAATACCACATGCCAGTTTTTCACTTTCAGGGAGGCTGATTTTATGGTTAACAGGTAATGAAAATGAATACCTCTTCCGAAGGAAGGCACAAAAAATGCAAAGTTGCCAAAACATAGAAAACGAAATTAACAGTCTCATGGCATCAGGACATCTGAACCACAAAGAGACTATAATCTACGTTTTGTCATCATCTACTTTGTTTGCTATACCCTGGGAAAAATACCAGTGTTTTGTTATTAACGGAAACCATGTTTACCCTCTACACTTGAGGTTACCTGTCCCAGAACATTTTGAAGAGTTTTAGTCTAAGTGCAGCAAGCATTACTGTCATTACTGATAAAGTTATAAAATAATAGAAAATAATGAAACTGTAGTGATGAAAATACAAAATCTATAGAAATTCTACCTACAGATTTTCTTAGGGTAACTCTTGCTTCTAATTTCAGCCTCCTGGAGCAATGAAAAACAACACGGACCTGAACTTTTTGGTCGCAATATCTCACCTTGCCCTTCCAACAGACACTTAGAAAGTTTTGTGGCTGAGTATTGGGCATCAATCACTTACCTCTGCACAGCAAATTAAACCAAGTGCTGTGTGGAGTTATGTTGGTTTCTTCTGCTGTAAATTCAGATTCTGGGACTCTGCCCTGTGGCAAAAGGACAGGAGAGAGTGGCCAGACCTTTCCTTGGATGCAGGTAAGCACTGCTGCAAGCCCAGACACATGCGGGGGATTGCCTGTGGCGGGTGGGGCCATGAGTCTATCAGTTCAGGGCAGCCTTTTGGTGACCACCTGCTGGAGATTCCATTTACACTGCTGGCAAGACAGTGTTACAGGAGCAACAGGGAAGATTCTGCCTGAGCAACTCTTCCACTGTGTTTGCTCAACAACATGATGGAAAAATACTCATGGTGTTTGCTTACCCACAGGCTAACCAGCTTAGCTGGCTTTGTTCCAATTGAGGCTTTAGTGGTCTCTCAGAGGTGCTAGGCTGTATTGACTGAGCTACACCGAGTGAAAAATAAATCCTCTTCTGAGTTCCTAACCTGGGCCTAGTTTGAATGAGTCTAGTACATGAGAAATAGGGATGGGGTAAGGGGGGAAAGCTTTCAAATATGATACCGGTGATATTTCTGTGGAGATCCTGTGAATGGCCTAAGTGGCTTACGACCTCTCTGTCTGGGAGTATACCAGGAACTGTTGATGTGATACATGGATATTTTCTAAGATGTTTGTCCTGTAAACCTTTACTGAAAATAGAAGCATGGAAAGGCAGTGGTGAGGTAAAGCGTGGTTCTGTCATCTAGCTTTTCATGTTGGCTTTGGCCTGCCCAGGATTACTGCCCCACTTGCACATGGTGGGAAGGGCATTACTTCCCCATCTGCTTCTTTTCCCATCCTCTTGCAGTGATGCAATCCTCCGTAATAGAGGATCACAATGAATCTGCCTGTGTCCCTCTCCTGTGATGCAGAAATCAGAACAACCCTGCCATTTAACCCACACATGCAATGTATTTGCTTTCATTCATACTAGTATGAAGGGTCTCTATTTGGGTTTTAGAGCAGCCCTTGCCGCCATTATTAGAAATACTGTAAAATTAAAACCCATTGCACCGCATGAAGATGTTGTAGCTTATGACTTGGGAACTCAGCTTGACACATCCACTGTTTATTGGTTTATTTTACTATTCCCTTTATAAAGAGGGAGCCAGTGCACACTTAAGCCCACCACCAATTTTTGGTTTTCTCTGACTGCCTTGGTGCTGCTGTTAAATGATGAATATGAATGTGATGAGTCCCTTTCCAGCTTGCTGGTGTTTTGTAGCAGTGCTGGTGTGTGCTCTAGGAACACAGGCTGCTTTGTCTGCACGAGGCTGCTTTTTCTTGTGTCCGGATTTAGGCAGGAGTGTGGTGGAAGTCTTTCCACACTTCTGGCTCCTGTCTTCCCTGTCTTCCCTTTGTGCAAGGACTCTGCTCATTTAATCTCTAAAATTAGTCACGCTTGTAAGTGCTTGTGCCAAGACGGTGGGTTAGTGACTTTGGAGAGGTTACAGTCATGAACCGTGGCTTTTGTTAAACGAAATGAAAGGACTTCTGGCTGGTTACAGGCTCAAAACTGCAGAGAAGAGATATGCAGAGCCCACTGGGCTGTGTTTGTTTGCCTTTGGGTGGCATTTCACCTGCTGCTGTTGTCTGGACACTGCTTGCTCCTCTACCCCTAGTCAAAATTTCAAATTAATCCTCACAGTCTAAGCAGTAGATTTTGTATGACATATTGCTTGATTGTCCTCCCTACTTTTTACTTGCTATTGTATTTTTGAGAAAGGATACAACATAGAATTCCTCATTACTCTCACATCTGAAATGCCTTTTGGGAAGGTTTGCCATGCTCCCTTCTTTTCCTGCTTTTAGCCCTGGATGTCAAGCCACATCCCTGTGCCACTGTAGTATATCTAACTATTCCTTCTTTTAACTGTGGAGTGTAAAAATGCCTTTCTTGTTGCCTTTTTATGGGCAGAATTGTGTTAAATTGCAACACACTAACAGGGTATCAGAGTGTGTAGAGTGTGCAGAGTGTGCACAATAGATTGGCACAGGGGAAGCCAACCTATTGCACAGTAATGCAAGGATGACAAAACGGCAGTGTGGGGCTCTGGTCACACCCTGGCAATTGAAGGAGTTATCTGGCAACGCACAGGGGCTTGTGACAGAAATAATCCTGTAGACCATCTTTCTAGAAACCACAGTATTATTTATTATGTGCATTTAACTGAGCCCCAAAAGAGTCAAGTGATAAGAACAAATGTCTGCAAATGGTCTCTGTTTCTGTCTACATGTCTGTAATTACTGTTAGTCACTCTATGTCTGGTGTGCAATGCAGATTACTAAATCAGATTAAATTTTGGAGTATCTAAAACTGCAGATTTTAATACATTGGTTTTCACCTACATCTCCACAGATGACAACTTTTTTTTTTTTTAAATACATATGATTTTCAGTACACTGTCCTCCTTGTATTATTGAAAAGCCTCATTGAAACCTTACAGCATATTCAACTTTGGGGATCATGACACCACTAATCTACACATTGATTCATGTCTGATATAAGATGAACTCTTAGTGGTTGGGGGAGTGAACAGAAGCTGTATTTTAGTTTTTATCACCCACTGAAGAATCTTACCATCTTCTAGTAACAATTTTGATTTTTCTGAAAATTATCTGTGCACCATTGTTATAAGTTTCCCGGGTGTCAGGATCTCCAGTGTTTCACTGAAGATTTTTAATAAGGTTACATGAACACTTTCTAATTTTCATGCTTTTTCAGTTGCCAGTGACGCTAACACTAAATTTATTCTATCAGGGAAAATTGGATTTGAGATTGTATTTGAAAGCAAAATAGATATGTCCTGCAGTTCTTTTTTTGGAATTTTGCTGTCATTAAAACAACACAGTTTTGTCTTCTGTATAAACCTAGCACTTCAGAGGAAAAAGTTGTCATTCATTAGAGAAGATTGCAGTTTGATCTAACTATTGAAAGTGTGCATTTCTGTTTTATTTCAAGCTACTTTATACTGCAAGAAATCAAGCTTATGAGATTAAAAAGTTGTCCTGAAGAAGTCACATTACGTGCCTGAAACCACCCAGCTGTTACAAAAAACCTTTCCAAACTAGGGACAAATGGCAAAATACTGTAGTGACACTCAGTCATACTGACCTTGTGACCTTCGGTCTTGCACTTGTTTTAGAAGCTTTCAAAGTATTTCAGGATGACCTGTTTTTTAAGATCCATCAATGGTGGCAATGTCCAGTTTGTGAGCCTTAATACCATCGGCTGGTTCTCTCTTTTTGCTGAGTAACTTAATGGGAAATATTATGTCATTATGTATGCATTAGTATGATCTCTGCATATTAGAGTTTGACCTACAACCAGGGTAGCAAATCCCACAGATGGAAACAAGGGTTGTTAAGCAAACTTCCTGAATTTGAGAGTAGTAGGAACCAAAGAGCTGGAGATGAGCTTGTCAATCAGTGTTAGATGTGCCTCACAGAAAAACACCCATCTTTAGTTTAGCAAACTCCCTTTGCTGGATTGCTGAGCCTCATGCACCTTCACTTTTGAAGAAGGGAGAGAGTTGCTGGTACATTTGTGAGAAGTTTCTGGTTTTGTTTGGCAATAGTGGCTTCATTTGTCAGCTCAGAAGGATTTTGCTAAATAAGACAAGAGCTTACAGGAGAAGTTCTCATACTGGAAATACTGCAGCTCTGAAGTATCAACAACCAGAGCAGGTTTTCAGCCTAAGAACTGGGAGTTAAGACATCTGTTTTCTTGGAAGAAGGTTTTGTGGTTATTTTATGAAATTCAAAAGTATGTGCTAATCATTGCACCTTTTCATCATCACTGTAACCATAGCATTTTGCTGACTTTAGGAACAGGCAGACTTCATGGAACTTGAAACTTGACAAATTAATGTAAGTTGCTACTTTCTTTTTTTCCCTACAAAAATTCTTTAGGGTATTTTAAAAATCCCTGGTTTTCAAGGTTGTCTTTGAAGTCAAGTTTTTTAAAAAGTGATAGTTTCCATACAGCCACAAGCAAAGCTGACAGTGGATACATTACAGTCCAAAAGACTCTGAGAAAGAAGCATGAACATATTGAAACCTAGTATTTTAAAAAGTCAGGGTTGCTGGGGCAGCCTTAGTTCAGGCCTCTTGAGGTTATACATTTCCCTACCACCTTTAATTATATTGTTTCGTATTTCTTTTTCTACTAACGTTCTGCTAACATTTGTGAACCTTTCAGTGTTTGACTTTGCGTTGTTAACTCTTCTCTTGCATCAAGCTTTTCTTATGGTATGGAGGAAGCTGGAAATGTTGGGGTTTATGTTGGTCATCTTCTTGAGCTCTTCTGGACCTTTCATATGGGTCCTCAGCATAGACAAGGAATCCTAACACTTTTCTCATTTATTTGAATTAAGTAGTGACTGGTAGTGTTGGAAGCCCAAAAGACATAAGTTTGCTAAAATGCTAAACAGCAAAACCAGAGATGTGTAAAGCAGCCTGGGCTACCGGCCTCTCTTCCTGGATGATGTACAATGCTCTCCCTTTTCCTTTCCTTTTCCAGCCTGGGAAGCTGAATATAAATGTGAAGATGCTTCAAGAAGAATCAAAGTACCAGGCCCATAATGCTGGATTACTTTCAGTTCGTTCTGCCAGTGAACAAACACTGCCTTTGTTCTCACAGGAGCTATTAATCTGCTTTTCAGTTGAATGGGAATTGCATTCAGCCTTTTCCCAGTTCCCTCTCAGTATTCTCCGAAGGATGCTGTCTTGAGCCTCCCCTGACAGGAGCTAAGCACTCACACTTTTCAGGAGCTGCTGAACTTCTCAGAGTACCCAGGCCATGCAGTAAATGACAAACTATTTTTCTAATGAAAATAATATGTTGGAGGAGAAAATAAATTAATATTTAAACAAAGCCCTTGAGATAGCCTGAGACACTGTTCTTAAAGAAGGGCAGGCATTTGAAAAGACTCAAAAGAACAATAAGAACATATTTTTTAAATCAAAATCTTATGGAAAAAGATCTTTGGGGTCGACAGGATGGAATACAGATTTCAGCTCCACCCGCTGTAATTAAAACCATAAGCTTCTGTTGGGATCCTATTTAAAAAAAATTCCCAAAAACCAGGAATCCTTATGGAAATCATTATTTGACCTCTTGCTGCACTATTGAAAGAGAGAAGAAAGCTCCAGTGTCACAAGCTGCTCCATGTGGGCAAACTACTTTACCTACCATGAGCTCCACTGGTTTTACTAATTATTAGGATAGTGTCTTGAAGGGAGATAACCAGCAGCTGTGGGGAACCTCAGTGCTTGGTCTGTTCTGTTCTATATAGTTTTACCAACATAGACTGATGTTAGCTAGGGATGTTTTATGATGATGGTGGCAGCACTGGAGTGGGTCTGGCAAGCCAAGCAAATGGATCATGCTGCAGCACGAGGAGGAGCTCTGCCCAGCCCAGTGTCTGCACTGTGTGGCTGTAGGGAGATCAGTGCATCAGCCCCTCCACAGTCCCCATCAGGGGCATACGTGCCCATCCTACTGTGGCAGCTTGCAGCATGGAGGCCTTGTAGTGTGCAAGGAGAGACAGTGTCAAACTGTTGAGTGCTGCAGGGATGCTCCAGCACTTACAAGTTGGTGCCTGCTTATAATTGATAAGGATCTAGCTCTCTGAATGTTGAAACTGTATAGGTAAGAAATTGTCTTCTTTGACCTTTATAACCTTAATAATCTCTGCTTTAGCCTTCTCTTTTTTGAAAATGTGTAGGCAGACATTGTCTCTGGAAAAAAGAGACACCAAGAACAAAAGATGTCCAGTGAAAGGGGTTTTATTTCCTTCTCTTTCTTGCCATGAAAGAGTTCATTGTTCCACCTCCACAGTTCGTTGCTGGCTGTGGAGAAAGGAGCAAATTACTGAGTGCAGGCAGAGGAGAAAAATGGTATTGAACTAGGATGAACAGGGGTTTTCATCACGACAAGAACTGGCCAGATAAAAAGTCAGTTGATTTGTGTCAGATGGCTGGTGTTATATTTTAATATTCCAGTAGTGGCCGTGCTATCTCTGATGCCTTTTGGAACTGTTTTTACTTTGATTTAATCTGGAATTAGAGCTTTCAAACAGATTCAGTAAGCCCCTGGGGGGAACAGTTACTTGTCAGCTGTGATTACATTTAATTAGTGCAAATGGTAGATTTGCCATTTTCCTCCTTAATTGTAGCTCACTGAGCTCTGTTGAGTCTCAGGGTGGGGAAGCGGGGAGGGAGGAGAAAAGGAAAAAAGAAAAAAAAAGGAAATATTGTTTCTCTTGGTTCTGAGTTACATTGTACTACCATATGCTTGATATGAAGTTTTATAGCAATTACTGTCAACATAGAAAAAGATATAATACCAAACAATGTAAAAAATTCTCCTTTCTGCATTATATGGAGAATACATTTGTTTTCCTTTCTCTATATACAAAAATAGCAGGGAAGAATTGTGGCTGGACAAATCAAGTCAAATTGGTGTTTGTTTCTTCTAGTAATTTTGATAGCACTTTCTAGACAGGAAGTTGTACCAGTAGAACTATATTCATCTAATTATAGTGCCATAGTTATGCTGGAATGAATTCCCATGTGAGCAGTGTTAGTCAGGAAGGAGAGTGTTCATGCAAGGATTTGTGCTGATAAAGCTCCAAGTGAGATAATGATATCGACGTTGTCTGACCCACAAGTTTCTCCATGTAGATAAAATGCTTAGCACAGATGCCTGGCTCAGACACCCACACCCAATATACAGCAAGACTTGGAGTTATTTGTCATGGCTGCTGGAGAGTGGCTCAACTACTCACCTTCTGTTCCACGTATCAGTTCCTCTGCTGAGCTTTAACCATTAAAGCTTCTCATTGTCCTCTGGGAAAGCTCTTCATGAGTGAAACAATATAGATACTTCACAATATGTTGTTCAATACAGTATACTTTTCCCTCACAATATGTGACATTCACTGAGCAACAACAAATTGGGAGACATCTGTAGCTAATTTTGGTCTGGAGGAGAGGAGTGGAATTTTCAAGGATGTCTGTAGGCCAGGGACATTAACAGTGATACGGGCAATGTGTATTTGATGTAGATTGGTTAAAAATCTGTGGGCGGTGCTGCTGTAGGCTGGATAGTTATTATGACAGTATGTGCAAATAGCGTGATGGCTGATTTATCTGCAAAGTCATGATTAATTTCAAGTGGGTTTGTAGGTCTGCATTTACGTTTGGCCTCCTTTTCTATTTCAAAAGAACAATTTAGTGATAGAAATTGGTCTTCATTAACTCCTGATAAATACTTTCAGTTGATTTCAGTGTTGCATGACCAGCATGGACAGCACAAGGGAAAAATAACTTTGTGGATCAATATTGATTGTACCTGGGGACTTTTGTGCATGTTGAATTTACTCAGTAGTAACTCAAGCTGCATTGATATAAAAAGATCTGCATATAGGTGGCATATACCCCTAATTTAGCATAAGTGCCGGTTGCTATATTGCTGGTTTTTGTGTTTTGCTTTGCTGTCATAAAATCTGAATGATAAGCAGCAGAAATTTTACATTCAAAGTGCATCAGAGCTTTCCTGGAACACTACTGCTAAACACTGCACAACATCTGCAAACAAATATTTGGTAACCTATATGAGCAAAATGAAATGAAGGAGAAAGGCTTGGGTATAAAGGGGTTACGTGTGGAGGATAGTCAAAAAGGCAGCAGGGCAAGGAGGCAAAACCTAAGAATTGCTGAAGAAGGAAGATTGCTATAATCAGGGAACTGGAAAACATTGCAGAAGCAGATCTTGTGGATTAATGAATTAACAAAGCATGCTTTCTTGTTGCTCTTCTTCTTCCTCTCTGGTGTCTGACTGCCTTTAGAGTAAGTTGAAGTCTCATCAGAAGCAGGCTCTGAAAACCCTGTGTGTTGTGTGAGGAACTGCTGCCCATAAGAACCTGTAACTCAAAAACTTCAATAATAGCTGGGAAAAAGAAGAGGCATTGTCAAAGCAACAGGTTTCTTTCATCTATGTTAATAATATATGATGTGTGATCACTACAGGCAGCTGATACTGTTTGAGAGCATACAAACTCTAGTGGTAAGTGTATCAGATGTCCCACCTAGATGCAGAGACTACAGGGTTGACAATCTGGGTGGAAGTGACGCCATTCTGAGCTGAGAACACTACACAGGAGGCAGTGTAACAGAGGTTATGTTTACTCTGTGTAGCAGATGCTCTTTGGGGTCTACCTCCCAGGTCCTGACCCTATGATCA
Organism: Syrrhaptes paradoxus; assembly: GCA_013400615.1. NCBI lineage: Eukaryota > Metazoa > Chordata > Aves > Pterocliformes > Pteroclidae > Syrrhaptes > Syrrhaptes paradoxus. The sequence continues at coordinate 167,171 of VZTO01007002.1, forward strand.
CCTAGATCAGTGGAGCTCTTGGACAGTGCTGTGATTTCATTCTGGCCTCTGTGCTTGGGTTTCCCTTGTGTTGAAAACAGGATGCAGGGGATGCTGTGGGCTGTGTTTCATCCTGACATGGCATTGCCATGCAGCTGGGTGTTCACCTAGGCTCCTGCAGAGGATCCAGGGCCCCACGGTACAGTCATAGGATGTACGAACTCTATTCCTGCTGTCACATCTGGGCCTTGCCAATAGATGATAGGCAAAGAGTACTGAAGCAACTAAGAAATATCACTGTTGCTAAATAGCAGTCAGGTTCACATTGTAATTTTCTTTAATTAGAAATTTTTGTCTTGTACATTGACATTGTTTCACTAAATGAACTTTCCTTTCTTTTTGCCTGGTTTCAGGTGGGGCAGAGTTAACTTTCTTCATAGTAGCTAGTAAGAGGCTGTGTGTTGGCTTTGTGCTGAGGAGAAGGCTGATAACACACTGATATTTATAGTTGCTGCCAGGACAGTCAAGGACTCTTCAGCTTCTCTGCTGTGCCAGTGTCTGCAGGTCCAGGACAAGCTAGGAGGGAGCACAGCCCCAATTACTAGCCTAGGATTTGATCTTAGGTTTAGAATTGAAACACAAATTGGCCAATGGTGTATTCCACATCATAAGGGTCTGTCTGGAAGTTTTTCTTTCTGGATGGTCTCTTGCTCCAGGTTGTCTTCCACTGGCTTGCCCCTCTCTCAAGGTTGTCTCTGTCTCTTAGACACTCTGGCTCTTAACTCCATTCTGGGATTGCAGTTTCGGGACTCTCCCTGCTCTGGGATCATTAGCCAGGAACATGTTGAGCCTTGGTCAGCGGGTGGTGAGCAGTGTCACTGTGTATCACTCATTTGTATATTTGTATATATTACTATTATTACCACAATTATTATTATCATTATTATTTTCAATATTATGGTAGTTTAGTTATTAAATTGTTCTTATCTCAACCATGATTCTCTTTTCCCTTTTCCCCTTTAATTCTCTCCCCCATCGCTGGGAGGGGGTGGAGAAGAGGGTGAATTAGCGGTGTTGTGTGAAACTACATAATCTTTATACTGTGAAAAGCTAGAGAGTGGAGGCAATGAGAGAGCGGAAAAGCCAAGTTAATCAGGGTGAAGCAATATAATGCAGTGCTCCAAAGGAAATATCAAATCAGATGTTTATACAGGCAATCTTCACAGACCTGCACACTGGGAAGTGTTCAGCAAACTTAGGGGCTGGAAAGATATTTCCTACTGCTCTGCAAAGGGTGAGTACAAGGGTTAGTGCTGCTGGGCAGTGAATTTTGGTGAGGTGTGAATGACTCTGTCTCCTACAAGGAATATATCTTGAAGTATCATAACCATTGAGCTAGTGGTTACTTCTGTAGTGAAAACAGTGGCCCGTGGAAGCTAAATTGCTTTGATTCCTCTGGAGGTGAAGCTGGTGCTTCATGAACTCCTTAAACTTCTGAGGTTCTCGAGGGGGCTCCAAGAGACAGGAAGGAACCTTGAATCCAAAGATTAAAGATTCCAAACTGAGACCTCTCTGATTGTACAGCTCAAGCCCCCACTGTTTGCACAGCATGTCAGCAGTTGCAGTTTAAGGAAGACAGAGATATTATTTGTTCAAATGTGATGTGGTTTTATCTTTTTGCCTATTAAAGCAAATGCTCCCAGCCAGAGAGAGCTCTTCTTCCACTCTTTTAAGAAAATACCATTTTACAACACGTTTGAGGAGGTATTCCACAGAGAGTAGCCACCATTTCTTTGAGCCAATAGGCCAAAATGCTTAAATGGATTACATAGCGAAGGTACACTTATCACCTTCTTGTCAGTAAGTGTATCTCATACCACTGTACCCTCACTAAGGCACACTGCAGATGCAGCAAAAGCATGGGCCCAGGAGATCATGGGCCTTGGCTAGTAGTGTCATACCCCACGAGCTAGGACAAGTGACACGATATGTTAGTCAAAACCTCTTCTGCTAAATTAATGTCTGTCTGTGTAAGATATCCCTGATACTGTATCCCTGACAATTCTCCCTTAGGAGGTGATGCTTCCAAGTGCACTCAAGTTGTCTGGAAAATTGGGGTCTTGCTTTGTATACTGCTCCAGACCATTTACAGCCAACACAACAGAACTGGATTCTGAGGTTGATTTTGTACGCCAGGGATCTCTGTTTCCTAAAGGCATGCTCTGTGGTTACCATGCAGCATCTTTGGTGACTGTTAGTTCCTGGTATAAACGAGTCTTTGTCAGCTGCGGTAGCTGGAAGAAAACAGTGAGACTCAGACGAAGATAGAAAAATACACAGTAACGTCTGAGCACCCAAACGGTCAATAGCAATCTTGAGGACTGCTGAAGGCAAGGCAGTGACAGTATGTAATTCAAGGGACATGCCCATCTTCGTCACAGCAGCTCCGCTAGTCAAGCTGTCAGCACTGGATCAGTTAGCACCTGCAGGCATCAATGGAGCGTCATGAACTTCCAGGTACTTTAGTTGCTTCCAGGAGGCCTCCTGTGTGTATGTTCCTTTTGCTGAAGTGCATGGATCTTCATTTTCGGCAGCCATGGGTTGCTCTGGGTCTGCAGCAGCAACTTCTTCTCCCTGACAATGCCTCTTTATTGCTCCCAGAACAGCAATGCACTAAATGACGCTATTCTGTGTTGTCCTTACTAAAGCAGCTTCCCAGGCTTCTTCTTTTGCCTTGGCCTCATGCTTGTTCTCTTTCCTGGGCATCTGCAGATGAGACAGAGGAACCTGTGACTCTGGCCACTAAAGCCTCTGTCACAGCTGTTGACTAGCACAGTGCCTGGCTTGCAGTCATCTTGCAGCCATCGGCGTCACGTCAAATGTACACACACTGTTGTGTATTTGTGTATTGCCTCTGCCTGACTGTCAGACTGGGCTGCCTGTATGGCAGTTGTGTTTGTTCACTGGTGCTGGGTGTTCAAAAGGGTCGGGTCATGAGATAGCAGGATTTTTCTTGTGTGATCCCAAGGTGGGGCACAGCAGTTTTCAGTTGCTTCATGGCCAACTGCTAGAGAAATGCCACTGTGAATGGAGGACAGCACTGTTGTAAGTGAAGCTGTCAGAGGAAACCTTCCTTGTCTGAAAGCACTGTAAAATGAAATTTATTAGGGTGCCATCACTGCATGCCTGCTCAGATGGTACACTTAAAAAGCAGTACATCATCTTGATGTAAACCAAAGACAGCAGACAAGCTCTAATTCTGTATTGGGCTGGCTTGGGTTGATATTACTGAAATAAATGGGCTTGCACAAGTGAGCTGTATTTATTCATTGCACCTGCTCTAGACTGCTTTTTAGAGAGATGTTGGCTTGTTTGATGTGATCCCAAAGCTAGAATAATTCTGGCCATGACACTAGAATTTAGGTTCTCTTTAGCAAATAAAATTATATAGGCATTCAGCAGTGTGCGAGTACTCTGGCATTTTTTGAACCAAGGCTCCAGCTATAAGCTGGTGGTAAAGTCTAACAAGCAAACATTATTCTATTACCACAATATCTGAGGAAAAACCTACTTAGAATTAGGTATCAATCGCGTACTAATTATGCTAAATTCTGTTCCGTGTTATGGCCTAACTGCAGAATAGAAAGATTTGTACATTGCCATAAAATGCCATAGAGCAGAGGTATGACCATGTCAGAGTATGGAGGCTGAGCTGCCAGGCCCGCTGGACACCATCACAGTACTCAGAGATGCTGCTGGGCCAGAAGACTGTAAATTCCCTTAACGTTAATTCAGTAAGCCTATCAGCAAATGGATGGAAGATGCAGGATATTTATCTCACTGCTTCATTATTGCTTTACAAATGTCACAATTCTTTTTCTTCAGCATCTCTGTGAGGAAAACAATAATTTAAGTGCATGAAAATAAAACCAGGCTTCCTCTCTGAACACTGGCAGAGTCAATGCTGAGATGAGAGTAACAACTGGCAGTAAACTCCTTTCTTCTTTTCACAGTTTTCTTGTCTTCATTTCATTGTCCAGCTTTCTTTGTAATGAAAACCAATATTTAATAAAAAGAAGCTACAGTTGCTGAGCTTGACTATTGTGACGTAGAATTACTTCCTTTCTTACAGTTAGCTGCTGCTTAATTCTTTGCTATACATTACATAAGGCCGCAATCTCAATCTGCTCCCAAACTGCGTGAAGGAAGACTGTGGGGTGGGTGAGTGTGTGTGTGTGTAGACTGTGTGTTGAGAGCATGCCAAGCACAATATGCAATAATCTCATTTTCCTGTGCATGGGGTGCGCATGCAGGTTGTATTGGTGCAACTTAAAAGCCCAAGCTTTAAAGGTTTGTTCTGCAGTGTCTTGACACAAAGCTTTCTCTAAGCTATGTTGTATGCTATGCCTTGTTTAATTTTGCAAAATATGAAGACACCATGTATCTTCCCCGTGTACCGCCCTGGATAAGAGGGAGCAAGTAAACAATTTGGATCTTGCAATAATGAGTGACTCTGTTGGAGGAGTGGGGAGGAATGCAGCAATTAGAAACATGCAGGATCTGGTTAATATTCAGTGTTAGTACTAATTCTGAAAATACTTATTCTTTTATTTAAATCTGAACACATTTTCAAAGTTCAGGGTCCTTTACCGTCTTTACTTGCACTAACAACATGAGAAAACAAAACCCTGGGCAATTTTCTTCCTCCGAGGCTACTATAGCCTCTTGCTGTTCTCTCAGGATCATATGATTTGCTTGGACTCTTTTAAAAATAATATTGTAAGAATAAACAATTAAAAGTGGAGCCTAACATACCACATCAGCACTGTTTGACTCCGTGCTAATGCTGAACTTTTCTTATGGCTGACAGTGCAATTTTGTTAACCCTAGCAGTTGTCACAGTCCCTTGGGGAACTATTATTAAAACATAAGTGTTGCTTAATACTTAGAGCTGTAAGAAGTCTCTGTGGAGCTATAAAATTACAAGCAGTTTTGCAAAAGTGTCTTTTAAATGCCAGCAGACAATCCCTCTTTCTTCCATTCAGAACTGATTAGAAAACTCCCTCCCACAGCTCTTCCCTGCTTTTAAACTAGAACATGATGTGTTTTTCCCTCTCTTGAATATAATTTATGTGTAAGGAGATGTGTGCAACAGGTTTATGCCTGTGCTCAATTGTAAAATATTATACTTATATTCAAAACATGTTGCAGTTCACTCAGGGGTGTACACTGTATGTACTTTCATATACATGAAAGGAACAAAATAGGAACATATTTAACATGTATCTAGGCAGGCATTTACTGTGCCTGAACAAAACAGAAATAAAATGTGCAAGACTACATTTCTGACAAACTTTCTGTTGGAAAATGCACAGTAAAAGTGTATAAATACCAAAATTCTGAGGAAATGAAGCCTGTTTTGGTTTGCTGGAAATTCTCTTAAAAAATGTGAATGGGAAAATGTTTGAACATGTTTGAACAATATTAAGATTTCCCAATCAATATTTAAGCTGAAAATCTACAGTGCTTAATAAATGACTTTTCATTTCAAGTATTAATTATATGTACAATATACCTTATATATAATGCAATATAACAATTAAAAAATTGACATTAATACAAGATGACTTTAAGATGTTTTGACTGTTTCAGCATTTCCCTTTTCTCCCCAGGTTCTGAAATTCCCTTCCTGAAGAATTTTGAAATTTTGTCTTGTTGGGCATATGAAGGGATAAAAAGTGAAAATCCTTCATAAAACTTTGTTCCTGGCACTGTTCAGTACTTGTGATGACTGCTGTATTGGCAGAGCTTTGGAGATGATGATAGATTGGATATAACACTTCAAAGACAGTGGAAGAAACTAATTTGAGACGGCCACGATCTAGAAAATATGTTATAGGGAACAAGCTAGCACAAGACTAGGTGAACTAAAATGGCTTTCCTATCTTTTACTTTTCTGATTCTGTGACCCTGTATTATGTGCTGTTAACCCATTAAAATAAGCTTTGAGTGCTCACCCTTGATTTCCAGCCTTACAGTCAGTAATAGCAAAACAAGGTGTATTACTCATGCTCAGACTGCTGCCTGGCACTAGTGGGTGTGCTGTGATCTGGCATTGTCAGAACATGAGACACCATCGTTCTGAGCCTGCCCTCGAGGCCACCATGTAGTTTAGGAGCTAGCTACTAGAGAGTAAGATTTTCTCACCTTCCTATGTGCCAGGTAGGGCAACATTTTCCATCAAGAAAGAGGATGGAAGCATCTGAAGATTCAGTTAAATCAAGTGCTGAATTGCCTCAGGGAAGATGATAAACCACACAAGTGCTTCTAATTTCTATGGCATTGTCACATTTGTAGCTGGAGGAAAGGAGTGCGGGTAGGAAGGTAGTGAATACAAGTACGCTGTCTAGTGTCTGGTCTTTTAAACTGGACTTCTGGCATACTGAGCAGCTGGCATGCTCTAAAATGGGATATTTATTGCAGGAACTGCAACTTAATCTGAAAAATAGATAGAAATCATAATGGAAAATACATGATACAGAAAGCCTGCATCAGGAAGCTACCTGTCTACTTACAAGCAACCCACACAAGTACCCACGGATGAATATGACATTTTAAGAACCCGGAAGAATTGCCCAGCTAGAGAAATCTTTCAATTTCCATTACAGGATGGTTTAAACAGCAAGAGAAAACCTCAAATTTTGACTTTCAGTAGACTTTCTTTGTAAATTCTTGTTAGCATTTTGTAAATGGACTGTATGAGATGTGACAACATTCAGGAAAGCCTGCTGTTCCTCCTTAATAGTTCAGACATGCCTCCACTAGCAGAAGGCTGTCCCTATACTTTTGAGTAGTTCTGTCTTTCCTTTTAATAGCTGTTCACCATCCACTCCAGCAGCCACACTGTCCTATTAAGAGCTGCTTTTAAAATTGTTGAGGATGATAAAAACTGCCACTTTGTGAATCTGCTCCTTTGCTGTGGCATTTGACAGGAATGATGTGGCAGAAAGGGAAACAAGTGTAAAGAAAACTAAACATATAGAGAAGTTGCCAAGGGCATGCCAAAGAGGTAATGCCATGGAATCAGGCAAAAGCTACACTTTAAGAAAGCTTTTCTAATTTGTGAGCATTGCCAAAGAATTGGTGGAAGTGTGTGTGCAACTTTTATAAAAGCACTGCTGAATATGTGGAAGGGAATAAGACTGCCCTGGCAGTAGAAGAACAGATGAGTTAGTAGATTTTTTCTATCTTTAATTCTTACGATTCATATTCCGTCAATCAACACATGGTATAAGGAAAGAAAACTCGGTGCCAGCCATATTGTTGCAGTTTTGCAGATGGGATTGTTTTCAGCAGTTAGTTCATGTGTGCCAAGAACCACTTGCCTTGCCACTTGACGGGTTCACCTCCTGAACCCATCAATCACAGGCACACTTTGGCGTGCAGGGCCTCGTTGGTACTAAAGGAAAAAAAGCAATTCACCTTTTAAAGAACTTGTCGTTCTCCTTCCTGAAGGGCGGTGTTGCACTTTATAAGTGAAGTGGTTGTACCAGTCCTGTAACATTGACTCCTTGCACTCAAAAATCACAGGAACTCTAAGTAGTTATGCCACTGTAGCATACTTTGGCTTCTTTGAATGTTCATTCCAGCTTTGAATTTTAGTGTTCACCGTATTATTATTCTTTTTCTCCTTCACGAACAACAAAGGCTAAACACTTTTAAAAATAGCAAAGATCCCCATAATAAGTGCATACACCAGGAACTAAATACCCATCGTAAAATTGGACATGATTCTGGGTTTGCAATTCATGTACCTGCATGCACAAGAATGATACTAAGAGGCCAAACTAGGCCCTGATGTAACTTCTACATGATTCGGAAATGCAGAATAAGAGCTGTAGTTTTGAGCATGGACTGCTGGCAACTGGTTCAGTCCTTTAACATGTGCTGATGGCAAGGAACAGTGTTCTTCTGGATCGCTGAAGCTGATCTGGGGATGGGGAAGAAAGGATTGAGTTACAGGACAGGATGAAAATCTTCAGGGGTGTGCAGATTTAGTTGGCGTTTGTAGATGTGGCACCTACACTTAAAGAAGAGAAGCCATTGTCACCCCACATTAATCTGTATGTTACCTCCTGGGATTGCAAGTCTAACCACAGCACCCTAACGACCTGTTAGAAAGACTCCTCAGGGTCAGCTGGGCATGCGGTCCCACTGTAATAGGCACTGTGTGACATGGCTTGGGTCATGTCTGCCTGGGTGGCTAAATCCTATGCCCAGCACCAACAGCTTGCTTGTGAGTCTATTAACATGAGATGCCAGACAGACAGGTAGTGCTGCACCTTTTCAAACACATGGCTAAGTGCGTTATAATCATTTATTGTATCCTGTGCAATGACTCTCAGTCATGTCCAGAAATTCTGGTCTGTTAATATTCAGGCAATGTGCATGTTCGATCAGTGGTTACTTTCTCGACAAGTCCAAGGCTCTTCTGCTGCAAAATAATTTTGCAATGACAGGGTGCTTATATGGACAAATAGGAGGCAAGGAGGTAAGCAAAGCCATCTGGGTCACTAAGGTGAAGATGACTCCTGTCCTACCCTTACATCAAGCTGTCAACTTTTCAGGTTTTGAAATAAATCTGTTTGCTGACTCTTCTGTAAACCCCTATGTCCATGGATTATCTCTTCTATTCATTTTGGAGCAGATATATGCATCAAAGTTTCCCAGGTTCCTATGCAGACTGATTCCAGGCTGAACTGCTCTGGATGTTAGGTATAACTTCCAGGCATTTAAAATTATAATCTCGTCATTAAATTCACTTGGAGAAAGGCAATAATAGGAAATAATCACACGATGAAACTTTATTGTGCAGGGGGCAAAACATTTCATTAAATCACTAGCTAAGATTTGTGTTAATTAATTATTTTGGTTTTTTGCAAGGAAGTGGATTTTTTTCCTCCCCCTTCTATACTTCTTGAATGGAAGGCTGTCCTTCTGCATATTACAGTTGTGGATATGCTTTTTTCATAAGCAGAGTGGAAGTCTATGTCTTTAAACCCAGCTCTCCTTGTGGAACTTAGAAGGCATATCAAGGCTGATTATTAATTAATAATTTATTTCTCTTTTGATAGCTACTTTTGATCCAAACTCTGCAAACACTTGAGAATAGAGATCAACCTAGAAAATGAGTTGTCCCATTGAAGTGAATGGGATAACTTGCATAAATTAAGTAGGCTCATGATACTGTCTACAGACTGTCCTCAATGGCATGGATTTTGCAGATGTGAAGTCTTAAGTCCTGCTCTGAACAGGTTCTGTCTAGAATGAAGCAAAATCCAATTTAATCCCAGTAAAACTACAGCTGTATCCCTTTGAGGTTTGAAAATTAGACAAAAGTTTTTTGTATTCTTAAATTTTTTTTCCTATCCTTTACTGGGCCTTGAACACAACAGGGTGTGGAAAAGCAAAACATCAGGTCAGCAACCATTTTTTGTAGCCTTTTGCCTACATTGAAAAATATTATAAAATTTGCAATGAAACTTCTTCAGTCATCCCTTTCCACTTTAAAATCTGGAATTCCACTTCTTTTGGAATACATCCACAACAGAAGCTTGGGCTTTCAGATGCCATTTGCAAACAGTCCTTAAGGTCCTAAATATTTTGGAAGTCTGCTCAGGTCCAAAGCTTTTCTATTGAAAGGAAAAACAAGGTTATGCCCCTTTAAAACCATGAACCATCAACAGAGCTCACCACTTGGTAGGAACTGTTGCCCGTCTTCGACTACCTCGACTAGCAGTTTTCCTGTTTAAATAGATATAGTAAAAGTGATGCTCTAGACTGTAGGCTGACCATGTGTGCATGTGGTCCGAGGGCTGGTGACCCCAAGGCACCGTACAGCCATTTCTTGGGATGGAGTCAGGACACCCCAGCTTCTTGCTGTGGCTTGCCTCAGCCAAGTGAGAGGTATCAGCAGGAGGAGGGAAAATGCCTTTCCTGAAACCTGATTCTGGTAGCTCTCAGGACTTAGAAACTCTCTGTGGGCAAAGCTGAAGCCCTGGGAATGGTGTCTTTGGCAAAACCCTCACACTCCTGGTTTGCAGGTATAAATTTGAGGCTCTCAAATCTTTTAGACTGCTAATTCATCCATAGGTACCAGTATTTTAAAAAGTCTGCCTCTTTTTCACTCCTACTAGGTTGTAAGCAAGAGAAAAAAGAACAGACTCCAGCACCACAGAAACCTTAAGGTTGCTGCCTTCATTTTGTGCAGAATTCCTCTAAACAATGTTCCAGTTATATTATAAATAAGTTATTATAAAAATATTATAAAATATTATAAAAGTGTGGATGTCTTCCCTGCCACAGGAAATATAAAAACATCCTGCTAACCTGCTGGGGTTCTTCACACTGCTAGTGGAAGCTGAGTGGAAAACATTTTTAAAATTGTGAGTGTAATGGTCTGTCTCTAGTTATAGCTCCTGACTGACAGTGGTGCTAGGACAGGAATTAGGTCTGGCCTATCACCAGGGTATGACTGGGGGGAGCAAGGGAGTACTCCCTGCGGGGCTTAGGTTTAGCTTAGTAACTGCAGAAGGGGATGCCACAGCTACACAGTGAGCAAGGACGAGCGCAGCCACGTGATGTCACATGGCCTTTGTGGGATGAACACACAAAGTACAGATGGAGGAGCTATTGCGGGCTGTCAAGGCCCTTTATTCTATGAACTTTGCACAGAAAGCAGTGGGGAGAAACTCAGGACTCATGTAAGTAAGTAATGTGGGACTAATACTAGCTAAACTGTGGACACAGTTTTCCAGCTTATGCTATAGCTTCTTAAGATGGCGAAGTTACTGTAACACAAGGGAACAGAAGATGATTAAAATACCCCAAACAGAAATCATTCACTGAGCTGACATATTTGAATCACCGGTGCCTGTGTGACAGTATTCTCCACTTAGTCCATTAGGGTGCACTGACTAAATTGGTACATACACATAACAGCAAGTACTTTCAGTCTGTCTACAAGCAGAGATGAGTAATCAGTATTGCAGATATGACACATTCATAATACTTCATAAGACTAGTATCTCCATCCAACGCTTGCACATGCAGACACACACACACACTATGTCATGTTAACCCAGTTAGTAATTAGTCAAAACTTGTTTAGTCATTATCACACTCATTCTGGAGCAGCCCATAGAATTAGCTGGCATTATAAATATTGACCTGTTATGTCTCTAATATTCATATCATCCCTTGAAATAATAATAACAAAGTGATGAATCTTAATTTGCAACTGACGTTGCTGAAGAACCAGTTCACTGTCCAAAACAGCTTTTTTTTTTTTTTTCCATAGTTAGTTTTATTGTTTTTGCTGTACTGAAGCTCTTGCTAGTTGCTATTTGGATATACTCAAATGAGATTTCACGACAAAACAGCAGTTCAAAGAGAAAAAAGTCATTTTGGCATTTCTTCTGGAAAAATCAAACATTAATATTTTTTATTTTGAGAAAATGCCAGTCTCATTAAATTTACATACTTAATGTAGGAAGTCTTGATCAGGAAATTTGGACCAGCTGTAAGAATTACAAGATTATTATTTTTCTTCTTCCCTTCTGTAGAATGATAGACTCATAGAATCATAGAATGGTTTGGGTTGGAAAGACCTTAAAGATCATCAAGTTCCAACTCCCCTGCCATGGGCAGGGACACCCTCCACTAGACCAGGTTGCTCAAAGCCTCATCCAGCCTGGCCTTGAACACTTCCAGGGATGGGGAATCCACAACTTCGCTGGGCAACCTGTTCCAGTGTCTCACCACCCTCACAGTAAAGAAACTCTAATATCTAGTCTAAATCTACCTTCTTTCAGCTTATAATCGTTACCCCTTGTCCTGTCACTACACGCCCTGATAAAGAGTCCCTCCCCATCTCTCCTGTAGCCCCCCTCAGGTACTGGAAGGCTGCTATTAAGTCTCCTCGGAGCCTTCTCTTCTCCAGGCTGAACAACCCCAACTCTTTCAGCCTGTCCTCATAGGGGAGGTGCTCCAGCCCTCTGATTAGTTTTGTGGCTCTCCTCTGGACTCTCTCCAACAGGTCCAGGTCTTTTTTTATGTTGGAGGCCCCACATCTGAACACAGTACTCCAGGTAGGGTCTCACAAGAGCAGAGTAGAAGGGGAGAATGACTTCCTTTGACCTGCTGCTAATGCTGCTTTTGATGCAGCCCAGGACACAGTTGGCTTTCTGGGCTGAAAGTGCACACTGCCGGCTCATGTTCAGCTTCTCATCCACCAATACCCCCAAGTATTGGGGGTAAATACGCCGAGATCAGCTGCTTCGGAGCCGACGCAGCTCCGCCAGATCGACTGATCGCGAGGTACAGGGCGTTTTTTTGGGAGATTCCTTCGACACAAAGACCNGGCGCATACGCATAGGAGCGCGTATGCACGTCAGGAGCATCACCT